>CAEMYA010000098.1:1169647-1182331 GCA_903131615.1 Diplodus sargus | reverse complement strand
AAAAAAAAAAAAAAAGTCCTCTCTGGCCGCTGCAGCTAAGGCATAATTGCTTGTGAGCAGGAGGAAGCGGAGGAGACTCGGATGAGCATATTAACATTTTGATCATCTCAAAGCTTCTTACCTCACAGTAGGGGGACACTTACAAGGATTCCGCAGACTAATAAAGTGCTTTTCGCAATTTAGACTTCAATCCTGTAATGTCCGCAGAACTAAACATCTCAGCAGGAGTAACTCTGACTCTCACCCTTCAATCCTGAGCCCAATATCGTGTGTGCATTAAAGGATCAGCCCGCGGTGGCGGCGCACGTCTACAGAGCCTGCGGCCAGCTGGAAATAAGACGCCACACAGCCACACACAGGATCTGTGTTTTCCTCTAAAGCTAGCGGTCATTAAATTCTATTCTCATTTTAGTCTGCATCCAAACCAACAGCACTGCACTGTGAAGGACAAAATGAAAAAAAAACGGTTGTATAAACATATATTTCACAGCAGTAGTTCTCATAATTATCGAGGCACGATGGGTTTTGTTGTTTTCCCTCCGGGTCTAAATTTGCACATCATGAATTAATAAAGGAATATGATTCAATCTTGACACTTGGGCTCGATTTAATTAAAGGGGACTGTTATTTATTGCGTCGGAAACACAACACCTGGGTGGACGTGGCTGATTCGGTCAGGTGTGATGCTTCGACGCGGGCTGAAGTGAAGGCCACTGAATCTGGCCTCCAAGTAACTGATGAGGAGTCAATCGCCTATTTTGAGGCGGGTTCGACACGTCAGCTATCTGGCGCTTTAGCTGAAATGCTCGGCTATGTTTCACCACCCGGTCATTAACTGTGTGCGAGCTGACTCTGACCTTAACTATACAGTGAAGACGAAGACCATGGCAACCAAAACAATGTGCTAAAGGAGGCTAAAATGCCCAGAGAGTTGATAGTAATTCTCTTTAGGTTCAACTTTAAAGAGTGACTCCACACTGAGTTTGCTATCACCCAGCTGTGGTGCAGTGTTGTGCAATAGTGCATGATCGGGCCGTACTTCACATAACGCACATGCAGGACACAGCAACTGCTATTCGGCACATCAAGCAGGAGGTTAAGTCTGCTGTAGTCCCGTATAGTCTGCATGTGATGTCGGCTGCGGGTCAAACTTAACTATTAGCGCAGCTCAGGATGATGCATGGAGACTGAAAGCTGCTAGGTTTAAAAAAAAAAAAAGCCAGGAGAAAAAAAGGAATTAACGATTCGTCTCCCATTCAGCATGAAAACAAAGCAGTTATTGCCCTGTCCCTTTGTGCTGACAACATCCTCCTCAAGCTAAAATAATTGGGGTAATTACACATTCATTAGGAAAACAGCCGCCCACATTCAGACCATTGTGGGCTCTTGTTGCGCGGGGAGCCGTCCTTGAGACTCAACAGCAATTAGAGCGGAGAGAAAGTGGTATATTTCAAATGATCTCCACAAAAGCGTATAACGCTGAAGGACGAGCTGTGACGTCGCGTCATTTCAGTTCAGGCGAGGGATGTTAAAATGGCTCACCAACATTACACCTACACTAAATACCACCGCGCTGGAGCTGTTCGGCTGCGTGTCACCAGATGTCTCTGGCCAGTCCTCTGCTGTAAATGCCGTCGCTTTGCAAACGTTTATTAATCAGAGCATTTCGCAATGATCACTCGGAAAACAGCTGCTCGTGTTTTGCAGCGCGCTCTCTTTCTCTCCCTAACTGAGTGTCCCGTCACCGTCCTGTCGCTTCCCTTCTGTCTGTGGATCGCTGCAACGGTGGGACAAATGAGAACTCAGAGGAAACGGAAATGAAAATGATAAGCCAGTTAACTCTGCCTAAATGCATGTATTTGATCTAATTTCATCTATGAAAAGGGACGTTTTATCAAACTATCAAACTATTTGAAATGGCTGGTTCACCTGTTAAGGGTAGGATGGGACGTTCGGTATTCTCGTCACGATGGTCTTTAAATGAGATTCCTTGACAATCGCAGAAATAAAGAGTCAGACGGCACTTTCAACAACCCTGACTCTGCTGACCTACCGACACTCCAGTCCACTTCGTGCACGGCGTCTCCATAGATGCCGTGGCCGCTCGTGCCTCTGAACGCCGCTGACGCAAACATGGCTGTGTGCACCTGGAGGAACGAGAAAAACAGCAGGAAAGGTCTCGCCGAGTTCCTGGAGAAACGGCGAAAAAAACAGCTTATTTACGGGCATTGAAATGAACACAGTGGAATGAATAGTGTGACATTTCACATCAAAGCCTGACCTTCACTGCGGCTTCATGTTATCATTCAAAGAAACAACTCTTTTTTTTTTTTTTTTTTCCTCGTCTCTAAAAGTGCTACGTGTAAGCGAGGCGTAAGAAAAGTTTGAGCATCAAACAAGACCGCTCAACAAGGTGAGGAGTTTTTCGGATTGTGGATCAGGGCACGTGCACCTCTCTATGAAGTCCACTGCCTCATGAGTCATCCTCTGCGTCAGGTTTTCGGATGCGTACGGCTGCTCCACAACCGCGTGGCCCCTCATGAGGACGCAGTTGAAGTACGGGACGATCGTGACGAATCCCGCGATCAGGCCTGTGACCGCGACCGCCAGAGACAGCAGGCTCAGGATCCAGCCCCTGCGGATGGCGACGACGCCGCCGCAGTGGAGCAAGGCTGCGGTGACCAGGACAACACCAAAGGTCGTGTACGGCAGATATTTGTAGATCCTGAACACAGTGCCGTGTCCAGGCTGGCAGTCTCGAAGGTTGGTCAAGGGGATGCCGAAGAAGTGGTCAAAGCCGTGGCTGCCGGGGTGGTGACAGTGGTCGTCGCTGCTCTCACAGTTTAGTCCAAGGTGCCATTTTCCTGGGAACAACAGACAAGAAAGTACTGTATTGAAACTGCTTCACCGAAAAAGAGCTACTCTCATGACAACCCTCGCCTGTACCACTTGTCGAGCGCATGAAACAATCGCTTCTTGTTTTCCGTTGTTGCGGTAGCTAGATAGCTAGCTCGTTAGCGTTACATTGTTGGCACTGATGGCATATGATGCCTGAAATTTAAGTCCGGTAGTAAAGATGCTGCAGAAGGTGTGAAGTTTTGAATGAATTGCGAGTGTCCACGCTTTTCTATCACCATCAGATAAATGTCAAATGGCATTGAGGCAATACCAGGATCGTCACGGTTACGCATGAGAAATCACCACAGCAGAGGACGCCATGTCGGAAATGTCCGATCGCAACGTAAACAGATTACACACTGGGGGTCTTGAGGGGTTGTCCCATTGCATAGGGGGAGATTTCACCCACTACTGCTTGCAGCTCTGTTCTGAGGGGCGAGGGGTTCACTTGATAACGAGTGGTAGGGGTAAAACTTTTAAATGGGATTGGGCACTAATCTATATTTTTAAACCCTGAAGGATTTTAAAGGAATAATAACTTTGTTCGTGACATACAATTTTCCATATTCAGTTAATAAATGCAGTTGAACACCTTAAATATATTAGAAACATAAAGAACCCTATAAAGTTACTATCTGTAATAAGAGTCAGCTCCGTAACTCCATACATTTTACACATTAAAGTGTGTTCTTAGTTGCATTGTGGGTAATGCTGACGCCAGGTTTTGAAAATGGAAGATCAACTGGAAGAGCACAACTAGTGGAGTTAACCTTTAACTCGCGAAATTAGGGATAATTGCTGTGTACCGATAAGAGCCGTCTCGTAGCCCTGTTGTTTGGCAATCTTGGCAAAGGTAACCTCTTGGCTGGGAAGACCTCCAGATGCTGCGTTAAACAGAAAAACGCCGGGCCTGTTACTGCCAGCTACACCTGTCATAGAGAAGAAGAACACAAAGAAAAGAAACACGTGAAACTTTATGACTGTGACATGTGAGTGTGGATGTGTCAGCCTCGCTTTAACTCTTCTATCTTTTTTTGCACGACTCCTCCGACTCCCATGAGTGCCGGTGTTAAGAGGGCCGTCAGAACTGATTGGCTGGCCCCCAGAGAAAGGGCGTGGCCGAAGGATAAATAAAAAGGCCTGCTATCCCTGACGTGTTCTCTCTGATGCTGAGCAACCTGCCTTCACCTGAGATACTCTGCTTTTGTGTTAGTTTCCTGGGCTTCTACCAAACACACACAAACACACACACACATTATTTATCCAACCACTGGTGCTTAACATTCCCATTAATCATTGTGCCGTTGTTATGCTTAGTTTAATAAACTCTTTTCGTCTTTCATTAGGGTGTGGACTCATTTGATGCAAATCCTGAGCCGGTTTGCATCACAGAAAAAAAGAAAAGAATTCCATCATGAACATGTGTCTGAATGCAAAATGACATAAATGTCCGCGCCTTAAATCACTAAGTGTGAATACAGCGTACTGTGTGTGGACCGGCCTCATCCAAATCCATCCTGTTAAATAATTCAGTCCCTAAATAAATAGGCCTTCTGCCAGAGGTGGAGTAAAAGTCTGTTTAATGTGACAGTGTTTAACGGTTCTATTGGCTGTGGATGACGGCCTGCAGGCCAACATAAAGCACCGTGTCAGTCAGTAAAGATTTTCCTTTTCGGTGTGGATGTCTTGAACTGGCCTGATCGTATCGGGTACCGTCCTGTGAGGAACGCCGCCCTGCTGGGAGTGCAGAGGCTCGCTGCGGCGATGTGGTGGGTCAGCTTCACCCCTGACTGAGCCAGCTGGTCAATGTTGGGGGTCCTGCAAATCACATTCATCAGCAGTAAACGGGCAGGTTCAACATCCACAGAGACACATGTGAGACTTTTAATCACAGCAAATGCAATCATTTGACAGGAATAACGTAAGACCCATGTTAATATAAAGACAGTATGTGTGTAACAGTAAGTTTGTCAAGAATGTAACTTATTCTAGCGGTGGGTATTGGCAAGAACCTCACGATACGATACGTATCACGATACTTTGGTCACGATACGATATGTATCACGATATCACGATATTGTGATATAAATAAAGATGAAAACACAAGTACCTGTATATGTACATCAGATGATATTGATCAGAGGACATATTGAGTCAAAACTACTTCATTCAAAACAGCCTCTCCATTTTATTAATTCCCATGAAATTCCCGGGCAGTAATATTCTCTTTGTCCAGCTCGTTGTTCTTGCTATCTCTCTTAACTTTGAAGCCAAAGTGCTTCCAAACGTCAACTTTAAATTGCGGAGGCGTTGTTAACTTGCCATCCATTTTGCAAAGACCTCAGCCACTCTCTCTACTACAGAAATACACCCGCCGCACAGCAGAGTCGCTCTTCGGCGATATATCGATATTTGGAGTTGAAAAATATCGCGATATATTGCCGTATCGATATTTTTGCCCACCCCTAACTTATTCATGATTGAACATGCAAGTTAATCATCACTGTTAATGATTACACAACAAGGTGGCGATGCCAATTAATTTTAGAAAAAAAGGAGCATCGAGAATGAATGATTGGAAGAATGAATGACAGCTAGCCACCCTTTAGCTAACACCCAGTCGAGGTAAACATATATGCTAATGGCTGGTTCATCATTCACATAGGCGTAAATCCCACAGGGCCAGTGGGGGGCAGGAGATGCCCTTCCCACACACACACACACACACACACACACACACACACACACACACACACACACACACTGGTGTGGCAGAATAAAGCAGGTTTTATTCATTAGCTGTTACGATCACATGTGTTTAGGCCTGGAGGGCCGGTCCAGCTGGAGTCAGGATGCCTGCCTCGAGGCATGGATACCAGATATGACTGCCTGAACCCTCCTCAGGATGATGGCATATTAAGTGGTGACAAGAACCACAGTCAAACCACAGTTGTTACTCCATATTGTAGAGGAAGGAGGGGAAAAAAAGACATCAGCCTTTCAGGTATTCAGCTCGGGAAGTAGCAGCCGGCAGGATCGCAGGTCGCTCTGTGTGAATGGCTGTTCCGTG
Source organism: Diplodus sargus (assembly GCA_903131615.1). NCBI lineage: Eukaryota > Metazoa > Chordata > Actinopteri > Spariformes > Sparidae > Diplodus > Diplodus sargus. The sequence goes on along the minus strand of CAEMYA010000098.1, from coordinate 1,176,363 downwards.
TGAATCTTCTTTCCTGACCCATGGCGCTGAAACTCAACTGCAGGCAATCCAGACTCAGAGAGAGAACAGCGCCACACTCTTACCTCAGCGTTGTATTGCCGTAGCAGCCCAGGTCTCCAATTCCGAGGTCATCCACCATCATCAGGACAAAATTGGGCTTGCTGCTCTCCTGACGAGACGCACAGCACACCTCCAAGAGCAGCAGCAGAGAGCCGGGCAGCCACGCAGACTTCATGTTGTCAGAAAAAAAGCACTAGAGGAGAAATCACAGCGAGTATGTGTGGAGTGTGCAGACACCGCGGATTCTCCTATAGCAGCCAAACAGCATCCACATGTCCCGCAGTTTCCTCCCACTCACTGTTGATGCTTTTGAGGGTGGATTAGTTTACTGAACGTGCAGGAGAGGTTTTATTTTATTATTTGATTTTTTTTTACGGGCAAAATTGGAAATGTTAATCAAAATCACATAAAATCTATCCGAAATACAGTCTGGATATTATTTGTGTGATAAACGGCTGTTTGAGCTGGAAATGGCTGATTTTTAATATCGTTTTTCGTCAGGTTAACAGAGTTCCATTTTCATTAGCCACACACAGCACACTGTGTGATCATTAGAAGCCCTTGTAGAACCATGTCAGCACGGCTGAAAATTGATGTGCTGATTACAGAAACAATAAAATTGACCCTCCTTAGGCTGGCGGAGCGTCTGGAGCATCAGCTCGTGTGGGCTCGACTTCAGGACTTTTTCACTCCAATGCATTCATCTTAGAACTTGTTTGTTTTATAATTGTTTCTTTGATCGTCGGCAGCCTGTGCGTTTGAGCGGGTTTATCTGTAAAGGAACTGAATTTCATAAATGTGCATGTCCTTCGCATGCTAATGATGTGATCACGAGCAGAAACCCGTTTCCCATTTTCACAGCTCAACAGCATAGTGTTGACACACCAAGTCACAATCGAAAGGAAATAATGAGCTTGATTTTGCTTCAGTGATGCTTACACACAATGAGATTATCAGGACAGAATGTGATGATCAGCCATGTCACTAATCAGTCAACCCACTGTATAAAGAACATAATGTGTAAATGCATGTAAAAAGTACTCTTACTTGTCCTGATGAGACTTAAGTGCATTTGTTGGTGGAACATTTCTTGTGAAACTTAAGTACATTTAAAATCAGATACTCTTACAAGTAACTTTCACTTTTACCAAAGATATATTTCAGCAGGGTATCTTTACTTTAACTTAAGTATGATGATTGTACTTTTTGCAACACTGTATAGCATGTTGTTATTTTTTATTATTATTATTAGTCACCTATAAATCTCCCTATAATTCCAGTAATGTGTAGTATGTAATAACAGTAATAACAAAGATGATGATAATAAAACATGCTACAGTGAATAGTATATTATCACCTATCATCAGCCAGCAGAGCAGGTCTGACCTGTCTGACAGCTCCAGTTGGACTTTGACTTACTGCCGTCACCTTGTTAACATATATAATCTATAAAAAGCACGGACGCCAGGAAGTCATTGCTCTTCATTAGACTCCAATAATGCCGTGCCTCGTTGTCCCCACACTGGTTGAACACGTACCGTGTCTTACCTGAATGCAGACGGCGCTCAGGTGTCTCGCTCTTACCTGCAGTGCTTATCGTGACAGGCGCAGGCGAAACGCATTCAAACTTTCCGGAACACCGAGCTTGTGTGCATGGAACTTCTGATCTCTGGTCAAATCTCGCGACATCCGGTTTGACGCGTCAGGTTAGCCAGAATAGAAAACGGCACTTCCGGTTGGGAGTTTCAAAACAAAATTCGAAGGACAGGTGAGACGTTCAGAAGATACGTTTATCAAATAAATTAAGTAACTGTGAGGTCATTTGACTACAGGATCCATAAAGCCAAAACATAGTACTCATTAAAGGTGAGATACAGCAATTCTTATAAAGATATGGCCACATCATTATTGATTATTTTGATTTCATATTTCTGTGATCTGTCATCACCTCATCCTTAGGATGATCACAGTGAACATCTCTATGTTTTTAATCCCAGCATTGCAGATTTATGGAACGCGTACGTGAGACTCCGGCTCCTATCAAATTCACAGTGGAAGAAGCCTCACGCCTCCGGGAATCAAAGGGAAATCTATAAATCTGTATAGATTGAAATAAGCCTGCAGATCTAACACCGCCACTCTTCTTTTGAAGGTGCAGCGTGTTAAGGTTGTAAAGAAAAGTTCAACATGCTCCAACAGAGCAGAGAGCTTAGATAGATCTAGTCTTGTTTACAGATAGATAGATAGATAGATAGATAGATAGATAGATAGATAGATAGAGGAGGTAATTGAGGCCATCAAGACAAGGTAGCTCCTCACAATGCATGGAAGGTTGTGCCCGAAGTCCAGCATCCAGAGGTCGTACACTAAGCAGAAGAAAGGAGGCTAGTCAATGTTAAAGCCATGGTCGAAATGGCGGACACACTTTGAAGGTGGTGAAGAATGACCAAGCCAAGATCCTGTCGGATTTTCGAGATACAGACTGACAGATTGGTGATAGCTAACCAGCCAGGCATAGTTGTGGTGGAGTAACATCAGAAGAAGACAGTTACACATCTTACCTGTTGTCTGTCGTTTGCTTTTTAATTCTCCTCGTTGGAATTAAAGTTATTTAATCCTTTCCTCTTGTTTTTAAATGTGTTTTTTTATTTTTATTTCCTTTAAGCACTCAATGTTTCACATCCATCAAGAACTTTTAAGTGCTGTAGCTTTTCAATTTCTAATTCACGGTCGTGTCATACTGCCTCACCATGTTTTTTTTTTCCGTCCGCACAAATGTTAGATGTCCTTGCTATTCAATTAGCTTTGTAAAACCTTCTCCTTCTTTTCTTTCTTTTTTCCTGCACCTGATAATCTCATGAATTTAGGAGGCAGTGGAAGCGTGGGCAAATACTGGCATCTGTTGTTCGGGTCAAACATTGCAGGAAGACTGAATATCAAACACAAAGCCCCTTTAAGACAAGAGTGGGGTGTGTGTGTGTGCTTGTGTGTGTGTGTGTGTGCGTTCGTGTGTGTGTGTGTGTGTGTGTGTACTTGTTTTCATGACAAATCAGGACAATTTTATGATAACACACCTACACTATCAGGACACTGAGAAAAATGAGGACATTTTTGACGTCCTGATTTTTCTGAGCACTCTACAGTGCTCTAGACCCCCCCAACATGCTCCCAGACTAAAAATCTCCAATGTCCTTAAACATCACAATTTTAAGAAATTAAGTGTGTAAGTGTGTTTAGCGTTTTTGCTCACCTTCGGTCACGCCAACTAGTGGCCAGTTTTGGAACTTAACACACTTTTAACACACTTTCAGTGACGTCACTCTGCTGGTCCTCATATGTCACTTTGTTCAGACACACTAACACATTTGAAGCATTACTGCAATATACATATTCCAGACAATTAACAGTCAAATAACAATAATAATAATCGAAATTCGCATCAACATCTGGGTCTTAGGTGCAATAAGTAATCTCACCAGCAGTAGCCTAATGCAGGTTAAGTGGGTGCAATGTATTGTGAAGGAACAACACTATTTACAGCACTGGAAATAATCATATATTGCAATATTTATTAGAATTATTACATTTTTGATATTTATGACCAATACTCTTCAACTCTGTAGTTAACAAGTGTTACGCACAGTAAGCAGTAGGGTTGCAAAGGGGTGAAACATTTTCGGTAAATTTTTGGAAAATTTCCATAGGAAGTTAAACAGGGGGATTTTGAAAATATTCCAAGTTGGAAACTTGCCATGGGAATTAATGGGAAATTGGGGGTAATTCATACAAACTGTGTCATATGCGAGCATAAATATAAACATTTTCTTTTGTCATCAGCAGACATGCATGCAATTGTTCACAGCCTTTCCTTCTGAATTGGCTGGGGTAAAATGTATCCACATTGTTCTGTAGAATAAGATAAGTGAAAAGTTTGTAATAAAAAAAATGCTAATGCAATGCTATACACAGATATATGAATAGTTAGCTAAACAATTGGAATGGTCTTTAAAAATATGCTGGAGATTTATTGGACTTCTGGTAATGGCAGCAGAGTGATCACAGGCCTGGCGTTTGCTCCTTGACCATTTGTAACTTTAACATATCTACACTCAGACTTTTTTATTTTTTTATACTCGATGTTTTTTTATACTTATATTTTCTTTTCGGCGTAGCATATTTGGAGCTGAAATGAATAAACCCCACGGGATCCGCGGCAAAAGTCAGCCTCAGCGGACTCAACACTTCAGCCCGCATGACAAAGATGCTAGCAAGGCAGACGCTGGCAGTGTAGCAGTGTACCGCTAACACTGTATATGCTCGAGAAACTCCTCAAAGATGTAACAGGTGAACTCACCACCTCCCTGAATACTGCCATGGCTCCTATCCAAGCATCTTTCCAAAAGATCGCTGATATGTAGCATCGCACACAGCTATCATCTGGAAACAACCTTCACTTCCCACTCAGATGACCTGACGACTGCAGCGTGAAGTGGCCACACAAAACATGGATCATTTCCTATCAGGGTTATCCCATAAGGATCTTTGAGGATGTCAGCGCCTCACTTGCCAAGAAACAGGCATCACTCAACAAAAAAGTGAAGTCTCTCCTTTCTAAGGATGGGATACGCTTCGGGCTGATTTACCCTGTGCGGTTACCGGTCACTGTTAACGGACAGCCTCGCATATTTGACTCCACGGATGAAGCGGAGCGTTTCTACCATGATCTCAGCATTAAGTGAAAACATGATGTCTCTTTTCACATCTCCTTTAACTTTTTTGGCACTCTATGAAAACTGGAGTGAAGTTATAGGCAGACCAGTATGCCTGGTAGGCCTACGATGTCTCACTGTAATTTACCCTTGTTGAGAGCGCGGCTGATTATTGTTAAAGAGTCTGTGTGAAGTCAAATGATCATTAAAGATTAACAGGCGGAGCTGGAAGACTCAGTCCCATTCTCTCTGCTGAGATTACCTACAAACTTACAATTAAGCTCCTAATATGTAAGATTCAATTATTATTATTATTACAGATTTGAATGTGCTGTTAAACATTAGTCTAATATTCTAATATTGGAGGATTGATATTTTGGCACTGATTCTATGACTGACATTAGCCAGAAAGACACGTTACGAACCATCAGATTCACGAGCTGGAACATCAGGGGACTTGGTGGACCTATAAAAAGGACAAAAGTACTTTCACACCTTAAGAGTGTGAAAACAGACATTGTGTTTCTACAAGAAACCCATCTTCGTCTATGCGACCACACCAGACTACGAAAACCCTGGGTTGGACAGGTTTTCCACTCCAACTTCAATAGTCGCTCTAGAGGCACAGCTATTTTACTGCACAAGCGAGTACAGTTCTCATCAGAACAGGTCATATCTGATCCCAATGGTCATTATGTTACTGTCGTTGGTGCACTGTTCCAAACTCCTGTTATTATGGTTTGTGTTTATGCCCCCAACTGGGACTGCCCTAATTTTATGACTTCCCTATTCTCATCCATTCCATGCCTAGATACACATCACCTCATCTTTGGAGGGGATCTTAATTTATCTGTCAATTCCACACTTGACAGATCATTTTCAAAGCAGCCAAATGTGTGTCTATTCACAGATCAAATTAGTGTGGACGTGTGGCATGTTTTCCACCCAACAGCGCAAGAGTTTTCATTTTATTCCTAGGTTCATCAAACATACTCTCAAATTGACTACTTTTTTCTGATAAGATTTTATTAGCTTCTGTGAAACATAGTTATTTCAGACCATGCCCCCCTCTTATTAGATTTGGAACTAGTCCCAAAAACCAAAAGCCACTCAACCTGGAGATTAAACACTGGGCTATTATCATCCAGGGCAGACAATTCATGCTGGTGTGCGGGCTGCGTCGGGTTCGGGCTTAAAAACCTGCTGGCCGGGTCGGGTTGTAATTTTCAGGCCCGTTGAGAACTCTATTCTGAAAGACGCCAGTAATTGTCTTTGGTGAGACGATATGGTGGTCGAACTCCAGGCACAACATATACAAACTGTTAGTTTTTTTGTTTTTTTTTACCAAAGCATTGTGGATCCCTCCTCTAAATGTCCCTTTTTACTTTTTGTTTTTGTTCGTTTGGCTACTGTTTACCCCTCCTGTTTTAGTTTTTTGCATCCTTACTGATTGAACATACATTGTGTCTAGATAACCCAATAAAGATATATATGAAAAAAAAAATATGCTGGATGAATAAAAAAGCTAGATGAATAGATGAACACTCCTCAATCAGCATGCTAAATCAAACTATAACCTACATTCTTGTATGAAAAAAAGGCCAGCTGAAGGCTGAGGAAACACATCACAGTTGAGCTAGCTAGCACCATGATAGCTAGGCTCTTAAATCGTCAATGAAATGATGTTAGCTGGCTAACATTAGCATATCTGATTTACTTTTATTTGCTTGTTAAACTTTCATGCAGCAATGTGGCTTCAATAGTCCTGCTGTAGTGTGCAGGATTCTAGAAATTAGCTGTGGATGTGATTGAGGAATACACAGTAGTGATGGGAACGGCAGTTCTTTTTACTGTACTGAATCTCTAGAATCAGTTCATTAAAATGATTCGTTCAAAAGATTTGTTCACCGAATCGTTCAGTGCTCTCCAACTCCCTGAACTGATAAA
>CAEMYA010000098.1:1131470-1157784 GCA_903131615.1 Diplodus sargus | reverse complement strand
CTGGGGAAGTAAATCATTTCACATCAGTGTGGGATTTAGAGCTTTCTTTGACAACAACAGAAGAAGTTAGAAGTCAGGAAGTTGGACTCTACGTGTGTTCAGTCGTCATGTCCTCATAATGTTTTAAGCTGTGAAAGACTTGAGTGTGTTTCAGTTGATGTCCTCACATTGTCTGACCCAGCGACTGTAGAGTGTGTGTTACATGTCCTCCTATTGTTTTAGGCTGTGAAAGACTTGAGTGTGTTTCAGTTGATGTCCTCACATTGTCTGCCTCAGTGACTGTAGAGTGTGTGTTACATGTCCTCAGATTGTTGGGTAGCAGATGCTGTACAGTGTTAGCAGTTTCTGTAGAGTTTGGCATAATGAGCCTAGATCCTCCTGTGAATTATGTTCACTGAAACAAGTATGAACATGTGTTTATTAATTAGTCAGGATTTATAGAACAGTATATGTCTGACACTGTATTGTTGTGTTTTGTTGCAGACACCAAGTGGTCAGATCCTTCCTCAACCATCTGCAGACCAAGAAGTGAGTGAGGGATCTACGTCATACCTCCAACAGGTAATTACACTTTCATTTATTCAATTTGGAATTAAGTCAATGTTTCAGTTGGGCCCAGTGCAGACATGAAATGCCCTTTCACTGCATTAAAAGAATCAGTTTGTGTAAAATGTTCATTATATCAATGTTAGCATTTACCATTTGTGAGCTCTAACTTCCCCTTAAAGCATCAAATTGATCTTTATTCTCACTAAATGTTATATTTTTAGCCCTTTTGTTAATGTTTTTGTCCATTTAACATCTGCTGATCAGTTTACATGATTGGATTACTGGCCAAGTAGATCATTTCACATCAGTGTGGGATTTAGAGCTTCCTTTGACGACAACAGAAGAAGTTAGAAGTCAGGAAGATGGACTCTACATGTGTTCAGTCGTCATGTCCTCATATTGTTTTAGGCTGTGAAAGACTTGAGTGTGTTTCAGTTGATGTCCTCACATTGTCTGGCCCATCGACTGTAGAGTGTGTGTTACATGTCCTCATATTGTTTTAGCCCGTGAAAGACTTGAGTGTGTTTCAGATGATGTCCTCATGTTGTCTGACCCATCGACTGTAGAGTGTGTGTTACATGTCCTCAGATTGTTGGGTAGCAGATGCTGTACAGTGTTAGCAGTTTCTGTAGAGTTTGGCATAATGAGCCTAGATCCTCCTGTTCTCCTTATGTTCATTGAAACAAGTATGAACATGTGTTTATTTATTAGTCAGGATTTATAGAACAGTATTTGTCTGACACTGTATTGTTGTGTTTTGTTGCAGACACCAAGTGGTCAGATCCTGACTCAACCGTCTGCATTTACACAGGATGTGTCGCTGCTGCACAAGTTTCTTGCTACCGAGTCTGCTAAGTGCATGAAGGACCTGGAGGAAAACCGCAACAGAATAACCTTCGGAAATCTTGCCAAAGTGACTTTAACGCAGGTAGTACTATTTAACAGAAAAAGGCAAGGGGAGGTTTCAAAAATGGATCTCCAGGTTTTCACATCCCGGAATCGCACAGAGTTGAATCCTGACATCATGATCGGCCTTACTGAGTTGGAAAGGAAGCTTGCAAGGCACTTTGACAGAGTTGAGATTCGTGGTAAAGGGTCAAGAATGGTACCTGTGCTTCTCACACCTGACATGATCGCTGCAATGGACCTCCTCGTGACAAACAGGAATGACTGTCAAGTCTGCACAGAGAACGTGTACTTATTTGCACGCCCAGGTGTCCTTTCCCATTACAGAGGCTCTGAATGCTTTCGCATGTATGCTAAACAGTGTGGTGCAAAGTACCCAGAGGCACTCACCTCAACAAGATTGTGGAAACAAGTCGCCACTTTGTCCACAGTACTAAACCTTAAAGAAAATGAAATGGATCAACTTGCCACCTTTCTCGGACACAACATCCGTGTCCACAGAGAACTCTACCGGCTTCCACAGAGTACCCTGCAGCTTGCAAAACTCAGCAAACTGTTGATCACAATGGAGAAAGGAAAACTGTCTGATCTGCAAGGGAAAGGGCTGGATGACATCGAGATCAATCCTGACGGTAAAATTTAGTTTGAAACATAGTTTATAAAGCTTTAATATTTGTGCATGTTCAGCCTTTAATTTAAAAACTTGGCCTGACTTTTTTACTCAACCAGATGAAGTAACCACGAGTGATGATGATTCCAGCGAAGAAACCATTGCTGACCTACATCAACACAAAGGTATCCTGACTCGCACAGTATGTGGCAACATCTTTAAGTTATGAGACTGGAGACAGTTAATAGGTACAGTGATAATCTTGTTAGATGGGCTTAAGGAACAACTGTATATTAGAGAGTATGGTAGACATAATCTAGGAATATTGTACTGAAAGATCTGGAAACATTGAGAGAAAGAAGACGAACAGGTTGAAGCCTATTAGGTCTAGACAACAGAAAGAAAAAGAAATTAGTGAAGGATAGGAGATGCATAAGAAAGCAATGGAGAAAATCAACATTAGATGACAAAAACGGAATTAATGTTTAGCAAAAAGAGCTAAGAAGTCAGTTAGCAGTACGCTGGAGGGCAGAGCAACTTAGAAGGAAGATAAAGAGGAGGTAGCAAGTCAGGAAAGCCTTTTTCATAGGGATCCATTTAACATATGTCATTGTTACTTTTCAAAGGCTCAAGAACTGAGACTCCTAGAGATCCAAGCCACGCACTTGACTCAACCAACGTGGACAGCATGGAGGGTACCTCTGCCTCAACCACCGTGGACAGCATGGAGGGCACCTCTGCTTCAACCACATTGGACAACAAAAATGGCAACGCTGAACCAATAAATGGTAAAATATAAAATGCACCCAAATACAGAATGTTTGAAGTGAGTGTACATGTGATGAAAAGAAAAGTTAGTCTCCTCAGGCTTGGCAGTATATGAAAGAGTGCTTTTATCATAATACATATTCTATTTCATCCTTTTAGATTCCCAGCAGAGCACAGCACCTCAAGTGGGTACATCCCAAGCATCCTCAAAGGACTCCAATGCAAAGTGAGGTTAAAGAGCATTTTGAATTTACATTATTAACTAGAATATTTTCTATCCTACCTTGCATTTTTTACATTAGCAGCCATTGTTCCATTGATAAATAATTTTCTTTTGTTTCTGTTTATGACAGCTGGGAAGGTTAGAAGCAAGTGGACAGGTGACGAAGTGAAGGCTGTTGAGAAGCACATTTCATTTCATAACAAGCTGCAAAGTACCAGGTAAAAGGGACTGTGACTCCTGCCTCCAAGCAGAGCCGGTAGCTCTAAAAGACAGAGACTGGGTTGCCATCAAATACTACATTCACAACAGAATCATCGCATTAAAAAGGAAGGTGAATAGATAGAACTGTAACATGCAAACTGTGGCTAAGGTACTATTTTATATCAGTTGAACGGAATTTTATTTTTTTATTCCATGTTGTTCATAAAAGATTGTGCTAAGTTGCTCAGTTTTTTTTTTTTACCCCCCACTCTCCTGGTTTTATTCACAGTACCTGCCATAATTTCTATTAGAAAATGAGGTTTAAGAAAAAGGTTAAGAAGGTTCATACTCTCGCTCTTAGTTTCAACAAGCAATAGAGAAAGTACTGAAAGAAACTGTTCCTTCCGAAGTTATCTCTTAAGTTTTCAGCATTGCATTGTTCTTACCCATAAGTTGTTGAATCTGGTTTTTGAAGTATTAGACAATTCACTGGAATGGGAGCAATGTGAATTCTGACTTTATTTAGAAAGGTTAGCCGAATATACTGTTTCGTAAAAGCTGTAAGCTTCAATAGAGGATTAATTGTGGTCTTTTTTATAGAAGACACAAAACTGGTTCAGTTCAAACATGCCTTGTCTACTGCACTGCATTATGCTGTGGAGGGAGGGAGGCAAGATTTCTGTATTTTCTGTTATCTGAATTTACATATTTTGGCAGCAATAAAAAAGAAAGAATGGCAGAAAGTGTTCCATGTTTTTATTCAAATGAGCACGTACTACAGAATTCATAAATACAATACAATAATAAGACTTAAAAAGTAGACTCACCACATTTGTTAGCTATGTCTCCTTTTAAGTCTCTACAAAGCTCAGTTTTACTGTGTTGTATTAACATGTGAATATCAGACATTTCTGTCAGAGGCTACCTGACTGATGAGCATGACTACTGTACACCTGTGTCTATTATATAGGTATTGCAAACATATGCAACAGGAGTCAAGATGAAAATACAGACTCTACCCAACCTGGTCTTTATAAGTCATGTATACATGAAAATTTTGTGTGTATCCATGGGTTTCACAATTCACCTAAACATGAAATATCAGTGTGTGATGTTATTGCACCTATAAGTCACATAAACCTGACAGTGTCCTCGCAAGTAGCATTAAAATCAGGTTTGACCAAAAGTTAGCCCTAGCCAAAATATCAACAGATGGGCATATTCCTGGAAGCATGGGGAAGAAACACTTTGATTCCCCAGCCTCTAGGACCTTAGGGAAGGCATGCTCCCATTTGTCACATTTTTGTCATACGTCCCGATATGTCCTGAAAACACGTATGTGTGTGTGTGCGTGTGTGTGTGTGTGTGTGTGTTTGTGCGTTTGCTTAGTAACAAGACTGCGTTGATATTTTACGATCAAGCCGTGAAAAGTAGCACATCGTATCAAACATTTCACCTGGAGAAGAAGCAACCATATGCATTTGCTCCACCAGTTCTCAAACCATGCAGGGGGGTGTGTGTGTGTGAGGAGGGAGGGTCATTTTGTCAGACCTGAGTAAACATGCAGAGGGAGACGACAACAGAGACAAACACTGGACAGCTCCATGGTGGCAGGTGTGGAATGCAACAGTCTGCAACCGCAGGTCCTGTAAAAACCGACGGACGGAGACAAAAGGTGCCACTTTTTCCACACGGGGTGGCTTTTTAACACACAGGCTGCTACAAGGTCGTCTCTATTAAACTAAACAGGGAGTGGAAGCTTACAGCAGCAGAGGCTTTTAAAAAGAGACCCTGAGACTACACTGTCATTCCAACTCCCAGTCTTTGCACTTCCATATTACAGTGAAATTCCACGTATACATATTTTTTTGTGTATACATAGACCTACATATCTCTATCGAACTGCACATATAATGTTGTCCTAGTTTAATATTCTTCTCTATTCTAGCATAGCGCCTGTTTTGTTGTTTTATTCTATTCTAATTTATAATATTTGAACTGTTTCTACATTTTATGAGTGTGAATCATGGAAAGGGCAACAACTGCAACTCACTGTGTAATCATGTTTTGTATACAAAGCTGAACTTTGAACGTCATATTTTCGTTTCACTTCATGCACTCAAAACATGGAATTTGTCTAAAACAGTGACCTTAGGTCTTTATATGACATGTGAATTTTCTGTATAACTCACAGTTAATGCAACATTTTTTCGATAATTTTGAGTCAATGTGACTCAATTAAATGACTTTTTTCAGTTCTTACGTACACTGTGAAAACTGACAAGGTGATCCTACTAACAACAATCTAGTGAATCAATTGCCTCAAAATTACAAAGTAGACGTTCGATTTAAGTTTACGAGGTCATTTTGAGGCTTACTCATTCTGTTTAAATAAAGTCAACCTTAGAGTCTGTAAAGTTAAGGAGAACTTCTACATGATAACATGTTTTCAGGTGTTTATTTATTGAGATGTTTTGTATAAAAGTAATTCATTTCAAATATTCTGTCTCCTGTAATAAATCAGAAATTCAGTTATTAAACTCACTCACATTGACTCAACACTTCAAGTCAGGGTTACAGATGATGAGCACTATTGCTGTTTTTACCTGAACAGTATATGTTATTATATATTACAGGAACAGACAGCATTTTCTTTTACAGTGACTGTTTCACTTGGATGTGGCTATTATACGTGATGGGGATTGACTCGGTCTTGATGGAGGTAAAAAGGACGTACGTTTTTCGAGATGCATTTTCTGTAATAATCAGAAAAAATACAGTGCTGCCTCTTATCATTTTAGTAGGCATGCAAAGGTGTGGCATATCATCTGGTTAGGATCAATGGAAGCATGTGAGTAATAAATGAAGGCTAAAAGGTCATGTTGGAATTAGTGTTGTCAAGGAGACGGCTCAATATGGAGAGCGGGAGGGTGAGCAGGCTCAGAGGTATGTGAATGAAGAGATTTACGGCAGATCCACACGCTTAGTGAAAAGTAATAACTAGAACATCATAATAATAGATTAGGCCCTGTTAAGGAGAAAATGGGCTGTTATGGAAACTAAATATGAAGAGATTCATAACATTATCACAATCATGATCTTTTCTTCAAAAATAAATGTACAGACTTGAGCTCAACTATTCAAACTGTTTCAAACTGAAATATCTGAACAACTTCTTAAACTATTACCATGATTATACAGACAATCATGGTCGTCAGAGGCTTGATCCTGTTGACTTTTGTGATCCCTGAGTTTTCCTCTCGCGCAACCAGCAGGTCAAAGTTTTTACTGATCCAGTGAAAATTTCTCTTCAACTTCATGATGGATTGGAACACAGTTTGGGTCAAACATTCATGGTCCCCAGAGGATAAAGTCTAATTTCACCAGTTAACCGCTCCTCTAGCGCCACCGCGTTGTTGACATTTGTGGTTTTGAATAAAAGTAAACATGCAGATTCATCAGGTCAACACTTTAAGACCAAATACCAGCAAAATTGATGACGCTCCAATCGGCCTCACTGCACTTCGTCTTTAGCGCTAATTAACAAATGTTAGCAAACTGAGAAGCTAAAATAAGATAGTTAACATGGTTAACAATATATCCTCTAAACATCATCATCGTGAGCATGTTAGCAATACTGACGTTAGCATTTAGCTAAGTGGCCTACAGCCTCACAGATTGTGACTGAAGACATTTGTTAGTTAAACCTTGAATCAGTAAAACTATTAAGTTAGATTACAACAACTAGGAAGAAAAACCACCACCTGGAAAGCTTCAAACCGACACACACAAACATGCAGACTGACTCAACACACTTCAGATGACAGATATCTACGGACAGGACAGACAAACAACCTGCTGCTTCTCAAAGAGACAACCATCTCCTTGCCACCAGTAAAAAAAAAAAGTTCTATCAAATTAAATAATAATTTTACAAAAATATATAGAAAGTTTTGGATGGCTGTCTCTTTAGAACAGTAAAGGTGATACAGTCCCACGTATTACATAGATTATACACTAAGAATCTATACGTAGACACAAAATTAGCAGAAAGGATTTAGACGAAGACGGAGAAGAGGGTAACACTACTTCCACTACAAGCCCAAGTCCGGTCCAAACAAAAAGAACACCTCACGCCTACAAACCTAAGTAGCTATTATGAGCTACATCCTCAAACGGTGTGGGCCGGCTGGAGGGCTCCAGAGTTTTGTACAGCAGTGCATCTTCAACGGGGCTAGCCATGAACAAGAGCCCTGCGGCCCGAGAAGGGAATAGAAAGAGAGACAGAGGGAGGAGTGTGGGAGGGAGTGATGGGGTGGTGAAATGGTGGAGGGGATGGATAGAGTGAAAAGAGAGGAAAAAAGGGGAGAGGGAGGTGCAGGTGAGACAGGCTGTGATTGATTGTTGTTTTGTCTTTTTGTGGTGCCGCGGCGGCGTTTCCCTTCAACGCCACCGGGTACCTGGGGGAGAGGCGACGTTTCAGGCTCAGACTGGTTCTGCACCGCCCTCCTCTGACATGTTTTCCTGAACTGTCTTTATTTAGAGGAGGATGGAATGAGGATAGGTCGTTGCTGTTTTTTTGGTATATATTTCGATGGGTTCGTCCAAGAAAGGGAGAGGCTAAACTGGCATCCTAAGGGCTCCATGTCGGGCCACAATGAGCTACGGACATTTCTCACCATCCTCCCACCCACATTCACATGGGAAAGTGTTCAAAAAATGAGGTGGAGTCATAATGAGGGTGCTGTGAGTCACACACAGATAGGCGCAACCAGAAATGCTCCACACAAGGAATGACCAGTCAGAGGGAATTTGCTACTGTTATTAGCGGCTGTCGGATTCAGTCTGAGCCCCCGGTGTCGCCCTCCCCCGGCCCTCTCTTTCTCTCCTGTGCACGGGCAGCAGTGAGCAGGGAGGGCAGATCCTACCCAGGTAACTGTGGTAGGGCACAGGGATGAGCCGGGCATTAAGCTGTTTCTGATCTGCCACCTCGTAGGGTCCGTCGTCATAGAGACCGAGGTCGAGCAGAGTCTGGTTTAGGAGCTGGACGCGCATCTCACCTGGAATGGAAACAGGTGAGGGCCACAGCAAGAAAACACTAACACACTTTCATACACAGCAGACAAACAGAAGACATACAGAATCAGAATACAAATACGTATTACATGTACTCAGACACACAAGTCCCAAACCTGTACTACATACTGATCATCATAGTATTCTGTTTCAGAAAACACAGTGTTCAAAGACACTATTGAAACAGTCTTCAACATATTAAATTCTTAATGTAATGTAATGGTGAGGTCAAAGGTGGTCAGAGTAAATTAAGTAGCGTGGATACGTAATACTACTTATGCAGATATTACATTATAAAGTATGCTGATCACATCTGTTATGAACAGGCTGTCAGGCTGCTGCTAAGCCTTAGTACAGGCAACTGTACATATAAGGTCTTGGTTTCACTACAGATTCAGCAGTGGCCTGTTTCAACTGCAAATCATTTGTTCTCATCTGTTATGTTACGACCCTAGAGGTCATTAATGTTTCTATTTGTCTGTTTTAAATATCCCTTTTTTTACCAGAGTGAGAGTATGAGTGTGTGATTGGTTGCAGGTGTTTGATTGGTTGCAGGTTGCCCCAGGGAGCTGATTGGCTGCTGCCTTGGAATCGGAAGTATAAAGGCCGGCTCCGCCCAGTTCCTGGAGGCTCTCCTCTGCTGTCCCAGACTGCCAGCATGTGTGATTGTGGTGTTTTTGAATAAAACTTTGTTAAAAACGTTCTTTGCTGCTGGTGCTTTGAGGATGGGAAGAGGGGAGTCTCACTCTTGTTGCGCCAGGGTTTCCCCTAGGCCCCTGGTCGTAACAGTTAGTTAATATTTCTTGCTGCAAGTTATTTTCAGAACATTTTTAACAAATTACGCTCCAGAGAATGATGAGGACCAAACTGACTATTTCAAAAAGTTGTTTGGACATGTCTCCCCTCAAAAAAATAAACAAACTTTACTATTTTATACTAACAGGAAATTATATAATACAACATTGGATCTCCGTCAAACTGGGACTTTGCAAGCCAATGCAGGATAAACAGAAAAGTGTTGGTTTTCTTTTTGTTTTTTTCTTGAGCTATCTCATCACATTTATTCAGCTGTAAGCAGCTCCGCCAGTTCTCCTGTGCATTGCATTCTAGTGTCAATCAACAGCACGCTACCAAAAATCCCCCGTGTTCACTCTCTGGTTTGAATATACATAAATATACTCAAAACTTGCTTAGCTCACGTGTGAAGTATGAAACTGAACACACTCACACATCTAAATACATGTTCTGTGTAGTGGAAATAGTGCTGCAGGTTTTATAAAATGACATTCAGTAGAATCAGAAAACATCAAATGCATCTGCCAGACAAAATGTAGATCTGTAATTCAATGTTTTAAAATGTGAATTGCATGAATTCAGATTATCATGCAGTATATTGATCTAAATAAAACCACAGCATTGATCTCATGTGGCAGACAATACCACTACTCCACTAATGTATCAGATAAATCTCAGTGCTTTCTTTGATTTAATGCTCGCCGCCGCTGCTGCTCTGCATAATTTCTTTGTCCAATCACGAGATTGGTTTATAAATCAATTGGATTTTCTTTTAATCCCTAAAAGGATTGATCTGTTAATCGTACTGTTTTGTTCTGATTAGACAGTTTACATGGATTTGCTCTTTTCTCCAGCTCACATTAGTGATGATTTTATTTCTTCTAATATTTATTTGTATCCACTGTAAAAGGTAAGAGGACTCAATAATGAACATCATTCTTAAAGAAACATTTTGTACTTTGTAACAGTGCGGCACTAATGAGGTCAGGTTTATGAATAAAAGCTAGGGAATATAACTATAAAACATCTTCAACATGTCTTTATTTCTTATTCTATTTATCTGTTTATATTATGGGGGTCTGTTGTACTTGCCGTGTATCACCCAAAACCATACATCATAGATTTTTCCTTAGGCAGCTTTAAAATTGTCTAAAACGTTAGACGTCCTCTTGCTTGTGTGATTGTTGCTGCCACCTGGTGTCGTAACAATCATGAATGCAGCTATAAAACTGCCACATCACATTGGTGAACATCTCCATCATAAAATGTCTGCGCAACAGCTTTTTCACCGATTTATTTCCGTAATCCAGCCTCCCAGAGGTCATTCAGACACATTACCTTTCCAGTTATATGTTCCCGGAGCCCCAAACAGAATGAAGTTGTTGTCTGGGGTGAAACTGACGGACA
This sequence comes from Diplodus sargus, assembly GCA_903131615.1. Lineage (NCBI taxonomy): Eukaryota > Metazoa > Chordata > Actinopteri > Spariformes > Sparidae > Diplodus > Diplodus sargus. The sequence goes on along the minus strand of CAEMYA010000098.1, from coordinate 1,147,249 downwards.
GGCCCTGCTGACAGAAGCCGAACTGCTCGTGTCCCTGCGGCCGACCCTCGCAGAACTTCCACTCCCCTCCGTCCAGGTCATCCCGCTCTGTCAGGTCCTCGCTCAGGACGTAGCAGCGTCCGATGGGGTCGCGAGTCTCTGAAGGCTTACCGACACGCTGCCTGAGCTCGTACAGGTGAGCACAAGTCTGGAGTGGGAGAGGACATGGGGTTAGAGTATTAGTTCTTATTATTTATGTTGCTTAAGATAAGGAATGACTTATTTATTTGTTACAACATGACCCTCTCAATAAAGGCTTGAACATGAACAACATTTTTATAATAAGACAGGATGGACCTCCCTGTAGCTTCCTGCCCTGATGCATTTACAGGATGTGGGTCTTTACTCACCACCACCTTCCCTCCGATCCCCTGACTCTTGACAGTGACTCCCAGCCACTGGTTGTCTTTGTTCTCTCTCTTCAGACTCACTGAGGGGAAACACAGAAGGAAATGGCAATCATAACAGTTTCCATGTTGTAAACCAATTAGGATATGAGCCACAGAAAGCACACGGCACTTGGTTATTCAAGCTCAAATTCAAGTTTTCCTCTCATGCAATGCAAGTGAGAGGGCGACCGAGTTACTCGCAGCAACCAAATTGATTTAGAAAAGCTTGTTCTGATGTTAAGAAGTAGTCAGAGGTGGAAAAAAATGGTGACGATAATCTCTAAAGTCAGGAAAGGAAAGCAAAGGGAGGCTATTTTTGACCTGTCAACAAACCAAACAACAATAAAAATTCACATTTAAAAAGCAGAAAAGCATCAATTTTATGGTTGTAAATTGATTAGTCAATTATCAAAATTGTTGCTAATTCTACTAGCAGGAAACTGTCGCCACCAGTCAATTTAGCTGAACTACAGAGACACTCACCTTCTCCATCAATATCCACCCTCTCACAGTCGTACTCCTCCGGGGTGATCGGACACCTGAACAAGGCTCCTGGCCGAGTGCCCCGCAAATGGCCCTGCCCCGCTGCCTGCGGCGCCCCCACGAGGATCCTGGAGGAACATCAATCACATTTCATTATGATGCCCCCAATCAAAGACTGTGGATTCATAGGATGTGTGTCATAGGACAGAAACTAAGATGTTTTGTTTCTGGTGGCAGGGTCATCACCTGTTTGCACATCATCTAACACATGACCGGTGAGAAATTTCACACAATAGCCTCAGCCGACCTCAGCCACCATTACTGTTGAGCACTAACACCTGCAGCTCAAGCGAAACTATTCAACTCCTGCTGAGACCACCAACAGTTAAACATGCTGTCATGTTATCTCAACTTCAAGCTGAATCAAAACAGCTCTGCAGAGTCTGAACATACTGCATCTTGTTTCTACTAGCATCTCACAAATCATCATCAATCGTTATCAAGGCGAGGAAAAGGTTTTATTCTCAGTGAGGTGGTTGCTGATATTTTGGGGCCAGTGTCACTGCCCTCTGCCTTATTTGGAGCGGCTGATTCGGGCGAGGATGCTATTTAAAAACCGAACGTTGAGCCACATTCCACCCAACACCGTCAGCCGTGGCATAGGCACGGAGGCGAGACGTGGGGAAGCAGAGGCCGAGGAGAATAAAGAGCTGATTGTGACATGAAGAGAAGACAAAAGTGAGGTGGATCATCCTTGAAGTGGGTGCCACAGCACGCGCAGTTATAACGCACACATATAATTATCATACTGATGCTGGCAAAAGAAAAAATCTTGGCTCAAATGACTTCACTGCACCGCGTGTGTAAAACGTTCCCATCAGCAGCACCCCCCCCTTATATCTACCTTGTTATGTACACACTTAAATTAGAGCTATCTCCGTGGAAGTATTTTGCCTCTAAATATAATGTAGCAAGCTGATAGCGCCTCATGAAGCATGCACAGACAAACAGACAGAGAAGTAGCTGTCTGAGTGGTCGCAGACACTCCAGACAATCAGCTGACAACTCCTCGTACTGATCTAGACAAGTGCTGGATAATTGAGATCGTTGTCCAGTACAATACATTTGATTGTATATTTGCCTACTTTAGCAACTCTATTCTTTATAAGTTACATCAAAGTATGTAATTTGGTGATACCAGAGTGTTGATCTTCAGAATATAATGTCTTCAGAGCAATGGCCGTTCTGAATAACAGAGACAAAGGGGCTCTTGGTCAAATGGGGAATTTTCGGACGATTGGGGCTCGTTACAAATCTGCACCGTGAAGACTAAAATTCCGTATGAGCCTATGGGCCTAGGCTAGTTAGCATGTTAACATGCTAACTGGCCGACATCTACTCTAACAACACCAATCTTGGAAGCAGGATCTTAGAATAGGTCTAAGAGGCACAACAGTTTGTTATCCTAAGGGTAAAGAGCTTTACAAAGTCGTGGGGCTAATAGTTACGTTAAAATTGAGAAAAGATGGTTTGAAGATGATGGGAAATTGGAGCGTCAACCATGTTGGACCAGACTGTTGCACATCTTACTCATTTTCATCTTTCATGACGGCAGCTGCCACTGTGACTCAACATCTTTTCTTCGACCGCAGGAAACGTTTGTCCTCACTTTCGTCTTAGCCTTGATAAAACATACACGCACATACATGCAGTTGCCTACACAAGACACACGGGACCTGCCGCTGATATCCCCCAGACTGCCAGACAGCTCTACCTTCTATTTTCTGCCCCTGCCTTCTCTTCCCTGACGACTGCTTCTGTTCAAGTGCAGCCGTGCATGCCTCAGGAATGATTCCCCTCACCTTAATGAGTGAGAAGCCCAAACAGCCACCCAAAGCTGAGGCAACTCGTGTGAAATAATGACCGCTGCACATCACTGGTGGTCCACTCCTGAGGGAGCCCAACCAAACAGCGGTAAGACAACGCAAACGTGTGTTAAACTAAAGGGATTTGACGAAGAGGAAGGACGTATCGCTAAGAAAGACCTGATAAGTGATAAGATCTGATCCCTCTTATAGCTCCACATTCCAGGGAGCTCTGGTTTATGTTTAGAAGTTGAGGTGATACGCCTGTCTCTCCACCAGCATGTGCAGATCCACAGCAGGCAGGTGTCAGGGTGTAAGGTGGGAGGTCTGTTAAGCTGTTATACCGCCAGTATTTGGATAAGAGAGTTGAATGGCTCCCAAAACCGTTCACCTGACTAAAACACAATATTTAGCAAACCCCGATTGATTCAAATCATTATTCATGAGAAAAACACGTCAGAGGACATTCAGTATATCCAGCAGTGACACGAAACACTAAATGATTTAGGGCCCCAAACCATCTTTGACCAGAAAACCTCATAAAATAACCAACATGTGACACGTGAGGCTCCAGCCCCTCATTCAATACTTAGTTGAGTGTGTTTTTGTCTGTAACTATGTGTTAGACAAAACAAGACATTTGAATATGGTAGGTTAGGTTTTTACTTTTTGTGAAACATTTCAGGCCAAACAGTTGAATTTTAACCCAAACCATGATTTTTCCATCATACTAACCAAGCAGATTTTGTACCTAACCAGACTTTAAAGGTTAAAGTGCCAGTATTTCACAAGTTGGGAATGGGATTTAAAGAATAAGCATTTCTTACAAATAGGACCTTTCAGTCAGTCAGAGCTGAGTAATGCCCGACATACAGACAGGCACACATGTACCAAATCTGACACAGATAAAATGTCACGGCTGAGTGAGTAATGGTTTCATTTGTTTGCCCTTTACCCACTTCTGAGCTCACCTCATTGTTCAGGATTGAGTCAGACATTATGATCATGCTCTCCACTGCCAAGCTCATCTTTCAGTAAACCCACATTTGACATGGAGAGTGAGTGAGTGTGTGTGTGTGTGTGTGTGTGTGTGTGTGTGTGTGTGTGTGTGTGTGTGTGTGTGTGTGTAATATGAGTGGTTGTGGGTATGTTGTAGCTGCTGCACATTGGGACCGGAGGAGATATCAGGGTGCTGAGCGTGACGGTGACGCTGTCTAGTGGAATACCGACGTAAACCCAGACGCCACAGAGCCGGCACCAGCATAACTGAAGTGTGTGTGTGTGTGAGAGTGTGTGTACATTGCAGGGTTGTATACACAGATTAGATAATGCACCTGCCCCCCCCATACAAATTATGACACAGTGATGGTCGTATATGACGGGAGATCACCAAGGTTAGTAGAAGTAGTTCCTTTTTTGAAGAATGTGCATATTAAATTTCTTTGTTATCCATCCAATTGTCAATGGTGACACCATGGTTGACGCTAAAAGAATTCAGGAGATAACATACTCAAATCATCATCTGGGAGCTATGAGTGTCTGTACAAAATTTGGTGTCCATCAGGTAGATATTGAGATATTCTAGTCTGAAGCTGTCAGTCATTGTGCGATTAAGTAATTAACAATAACAAAAAGCTACTTTCTTTTATTCAAGTGGAGTAAGGAAGAAAACATTACATCTTCATCAGTCTTGGTAAAAGCAATGGCTCAAATCAACATCTTGAGGTAGGGTGCACCCCAAGCTTCAGTTCTTCCTCCCTTTTTACTCTTTATATTAATAGTCTGTCCTTGAAGCCCTTTCCTGGTGAGAGAAAGAACTACTGTTACTTTATTATTATCATTATTAGTCACTGGAATGTAACTAAGTATATTTATTCAAGTGCTGTACTTAAATTCAGTTTTGACGTACCCTACTTTATTTAATTATTCCCATTTTCTGCTACTTTATACTTCCATTCCACTGCGTTTTGGAGGCAAATATTGTACTTTTACTCCAGTACAACTACTTGATAACTTTAATGACAAGGTATTTCGTAGATTCAGAGCCACAGTAGTGCATTTTTAAATGGATTCATTTAATCAGCGTTTGGATTTTAGAAAAAATAAAAACAATATTGGAGAAAATGCTGAATATCAAATCTCATAATCAGTCGGCCCATAATGCGCAGCGACTACATATACATAACTGTATGTATTGCTTAGGCTACCTTTATTTGTACTTTTGAGACTTGATACCTAAATACTTAAAATATTATAAAATATAGTATACAACATGTAAATATATGTATACGCTACTTTAGTACATTTAATATCAGATACTTTAGGACTTTTGCTCAAGTACTTTTCATACGGGTGACTTTCACTTGTATCAAAGTAATATTATAACACAATCTTTACTTTTATGCAAATATTTTAGACCCAGTAAAACATGTGAAAGCTTTAGAAGGAATCCATTAGTCATCATGTGGGGAGGTATTGATTGCGTGCACATGGTCAAGGATAAATGCATTTGCCGTCAACAAAACAATAACAGTGTGTTACAACACACTACCAAAACCTCTGAAATTCACATGCCTCTGCATATTGGATCGAAATTTATGATCCCGTCCTCCACTGTCACAAAAATCACCCTTGTTTTTCTAACTAATCGTCCCGGACACAAAACAGTCACACAGTAGACCCTCATTACACGACACTCATACCCATGTGCTCATTGAGGGGAGCATGTGCACTGACCCCAAAAACCCATTCTCTCCGAGCCCCTGACCATCCCTCCCCCCATCAAAACCCCATCTACACACACACACACACAATCCCATCTTCCTCCACTCCTCCCCCGCTCTCAAGAGTCACATCCCTGCGTACAGCTTCCCATACAGGCAGTGAGAGTATGAGAGAAAGCCTGGGCAACAATTCATCACATGTGCAACCAATATTCAGACCGCCATTCTCTCTCTACATATCTGGAAAACTGTGCGAAAAGAACAAAAACAGCTATGCCAGAGTGTGTTCGTCAATCTCTGACACCACGGCAACCTTTAAACAGGATTAAGTCACCTAATCTGTACCCTGTTCCTCATACACTTGCAGCTTGTAAAAAACCCAAGGTAGTCAGTTTTTATGTTCCGTGCTGCAGACTGCATGCTCCTCAATGTGCCGACAAAATGCACAGCTCTTGCCTTGTCTAGAAACCTTTTCAAAAACAATTTTCACGTACTCGGTTAAGCTCAAGGCTTGGCAACAGCAGTGACAACAGTCACGTGCGTACGTGCGAGACACAATCAACCCAGACACACAAACATCTGCAGAAAGTTTTTCTTTCCTCCGACAATTTGTGAGGTCCTGTTTTGTTTGTTTATGGAAAGAGAGGACTCGCACGCAGACCCAAAAAAGGAGAAAAATCATCATAAATGATGTGAGCAGGGAAAGAGAAAAGACCGGGAAGCGGGTCAGGTGTTAAAGCGACGCCCACGCAAGCTCAGCTGTGAAGAGCCTCTGTGTGACTGCACATCATCCAAACAGCACGCTTAAGAGGACATAAGAAGACATATTTTTAGAGCAGCTCAAACTTTTTCAAAACCCAACCCTGCCCTGGAATTTTCCAGGCGTGGACCTTCGAAGACTATTAAAATTTGCGAAATCTTGAATCACTCTGAGCATTTCCAATACGGGCCGTTTCAGTTGATCCCTCCTAATCTGTCGGCTCCCACCCGTTAACATCTGTCCGTCGGAGAGCAGCGTGAGGCTGTCGCTCTATAGACAGTGGCTCTACAGGATCAGCATGGGGGCCAGGGGCTCTTTAGGCCTTCTGTTATCCTGAGGCAAGACTGTGACCTCTGACCTACACACACACACATACACACACACACACATATACATGCAAAAGATAACATGTGCAAGCATGCAGACATTAATCGAGGCATGAGTGCAGAAATGGACCTGAATATTTGTACGTTACCTCACACACACACACACACACACACTGGACAACAGAAGGCCGTTCAACAACTGTGTAAACTCAGGATCAACACACTGACAGCAGCCTGTCCAACAACATCCCCTGTGACAATCAGTCTCATAAAAACGAAGCCTGCCTCACAAAAACGCCGCTTTCACACCTGACCCCCAGTTTCTCCTTTCAGTTTGCCTGATGGGAAGATGACAGCTGAGAATGAGGTGACCGAGCCGTGAATCATCATGTTTTTTAACATCTCAACTCCTTCCCAAGAAGAGAGGCAGCAAAAAAGGGGTCGGGTAATGCACAATAAAGGGCAAAAAAGAGAGACAGAGACAGCTGCCAGGCCAATCAGAAAGCCCCTCTGGGATCTTGCGGTTCACTGCCCACGGACGTGACTCAACTTCCTGCTTAAATGCTTTGTTCATCAGAAGGGCAGTTTGATATGAATAAAAAAAAACAAATAAAAAACAAAAGCACTTCGAGTTCTCGAGCACTGACGGTATATTTTAGGAAGGAGAAGGGTATAAGCATAATGCTTTTTAGAGGACGAGTGTAACCCCATCCACACTTCACATGCATCTTTAACAACCCCTAAGCTCACCACCTGCCCCACCGCTGATCAATACGTGAACAGCTATTTCCAGACATAGATGGGGTAATGATTGGCCCTCAGGTCCAAAGTGTAAAGAGGAGATAACCCCGACACCATCCCCTCCACCGTTCCTTTTTACCTCCTCCTTTTCTTCTCCCCCCGTATCCACTCATCCATCTATTGATTTGTCTACTCTTTTTGGTTCTCAAATTCTGCCTCTATATGAATTGTTCTTTCTTTCTCTTATCTTTAAGTGTGACATTTGAGTGCTCCATCCATCCATTCACTCATGGACAGGTCTATCACACCCACACACACACACACACACACACGCACACACATTCAATAAGTGACACCTATGAAAAATTTAGAGTTTTAGGTCACCTGACCTGCAAGTCATGTCCTGGAGGAAAACTAGTCGTGTTGTTTGTGTAAATGGGTGACAGGACAGGACATGGATGCAGAGCAGAAAGAGAGACATAGAGGAGGAACAGGGAGAGTAAAGCAAACAGACAACTGGAATAATCAGAACAAAGAGATGAGACGAATGAACAAAGACTGATTAATTTACCACTTATTCACAAAATAAAGATTGAAGCGAGCCGCCCCTAATTGCATCATTTCCATTCTAGTCATATCGGCTCCTGTTCAGCTTTTATAATCATGTCGGAGGAGATGACGGACGAGAGTGAGGGCACTATAACCATGTTGTGATTGTCTGATACTGTGGCGGCCCTCGTAGCGTACCTGCAGCGAATAAACATTTTTATTACCCTTCACACGAATCAGCAGGGATATAATCTTAAGCATCATAGCAGGGTTCAAGGCAATAAAAGTCCTGACTACTTGAGAATCCATCGCTAAGATTGAATGCAATACTACCTACTTTCTTTGTAACTGGCTTACTGGCCTGTTTCAAAATAGTGATACTAAGTAGTTGAACCATTACAATTTAAGAGTAGAGCAAGTCCTAGTGTGGCAAGAAGATGTAGCATAGCAGGCTAACAACTGCCAAAAATCACAGCTTTGGGGGTTCAATCTATTTTTTAAACTTAACTGCAGATCCTTTGAAAATGTAAGTATTACTTTATCTTTATTTCATATATGTGCGGACATGAAGACATATGTATTCTATATGTAGTAGTAGTCATGCAATTCAAAGTAGAGTGTAAAATTGGGCAGTTGGGCTAATAATCATGCTTTTTTATCAACTCATTTAGTGTGACAAGCATTTAGCGTTTAATTATTTACGAATAATGCTTTGTAATGTGAGGTGAATTGTATAATTTTTTTAAAATAACACAGGCCATATTGTTTATTAGACAAATAATATACAATAAATTACTAATCTCTGTGTAGTAACTAGTTTTTGTTACACAGCTTGCTTTGATATTGTAATGCTTGAATCCCCACTGAGTAAACATGTCACAGTTTAGCTAACGTGGATCTTAGGGAGGGCCGCTGCATCCTAAATCAAACTTTGAGCTTGTTATGACAGATTCTAAACAAGGTCTTTGTCCACAGATTCATCAGCAATTCACTTTGACCCGACAGTGATGACACGGTTAACATATCCGGACCCATTCAAGCCATAAGTGCCCGAGGATATTAGAAAAGATAAGCGAGTGACGGCGATAACACAGAGAAATGTTCAAGTTATCTAAACGTTTCTATCCAGAGACTTGTGAGCTTAATCAATGAGCAAATCTCTTCTTATAAATACAAACAAAAAGCCTCCGCATCCCTTGTAATTTCCTGTTCCCGTCCGCTTTTCATGGCCTCTTTCTGATCTCAGTTTTGTATCGGTTCTCAGTGGAGCTGCCATCAGCTGATTGATTAAAATGTGTCTCCACCAGAGTCAACACAACTGCCTCAGAATGCGCACACACATACACACGAGCGTGGACACACACAAGCATGGACACGCGCGTATTTAATCAAAGGGGAGGCCTTCCATGATTTATTCATCCCTTCAGCTCCTGTCCCCATCAGACCCTCAACCCCTCCCCCACATACAGATCGGATGATGTTCATAGTCAGCTCAAGGTAACACACCAACCAAAAGAAACACCCCAAGTAGAATCAAACATGATTCATTAACAATAAATAATAGTTATGTGTACTAATAATGCAGCGAAATGCCAGACAACTTTGACCCTCTCGGTACTTTATCCATCAACTATCTCTGCAGCACGGATGCAGAATCAGCTCTCGATCCTCCTTCGCTGCCAAAGTGTGCATTTTCTTCCTGCACCTCCATCAGATCTAAGTTGTGTGTTTTCCTTCCTGACTCTGCAGATTGTCCCCTATCCCCCCAGCGAGCACGTGGTCCGCAGAGTAATATTCCTGAAAGCTCTCTGCCAGGCAGCGCTGCTTCCCACCGAGCTTTTGTCCCGGCCCAGGCAGCTCGGTGTGGCGGTGTGGAGGAATGGGAGAATGCTAAATAGACAGAGACTAAGTGGTAGCTAGTAAAAAGCATTAATCGTATGTGTTTGTGTTTGTGTGTGTGTGTGTGTACGTGTGTGCATGCCGGACTATAAATCCCATGCTATGTACCCTCTGCTCCTTCTGATCTCTCCAATAAATAAGCTCTGCGAAAAGGGTGAGTTCCAACATTTACAAGGCTTTCACATGAATGGCTTCCAGGAGATTTCACAACGACGGAGAGAAAGAGAGAGAGAGGGAGAGAAATCATGAATTGAATTAGGGAGGGGAAACGGGGGAAGGTTCATTCTCAACTGTTAAGCTGAGGGTGAAAAAGCAGCTTCTCTGTGGCTATTTTAATGCAAATCAGCTCCCAGAAATTTTCTTCTTTGTGTTATGAATGTGTGAAGCAGTTATGCTGGGCCCCATTTAGTAATTTATAGTCTATTAAACAAAGCAGATGCAAGGTGTGGAGAGTATTGTGTCAGACTCATGGAGGCAAAATCCCAGCAATCTACCCAACAACTGAAGTAGATGGTGAACAAACAACCACACAAAAAATATATAAAAATGGCTCCATATAGCTCACCTGGTGTAATCCAAGTCTCCAGGAGACCCAAGGTCCCGAACTGATTTGAAAAGACACTATTTATGCATTTCTTTAAACCTAAAACTTCTGAAGTCAGTACACATCTGAAGTGGGTGCATGAGCCTCAAAATTTGGTGATCTTGGGTCTTCTAGAGACTTGGATTGCACCAGATGAGCTCTATAGAGTGATTTTATTTCGTTGTTTTGTTGTTTTGATTTGTTTCGTCCCCATTTCTAACCCAACACATAGGTAAAGCTAGCTAAAGGTAGCTTTTGTTGCCTTTGAAAGGAGCCTTACTATCTGTTTGACCCTGTTTACAGTCAAAGGTAAAGCAAATAAAGTTAATTCCCAAAAATGTTATTAATTATTGCTTTAACAATAAATGTTACATGGAAATCCATGTCAGTGCTGTGATGTGTGATTTAGTCATCCAGTACAAAGTAAGTTTGAGGATATACATAGCCTTCAAAGTTTCTTATCTCTTGCTATGGACCTCTCTTTTGGAGGTCGTCCTAAAAATCTCTCCCATGCTCCACTCTTGTTTTTCTAAGCTGTGCTAATCAAGCCTCCAGTTCAATGAGAGGATTTGTTCAGCTTCAGAACGCTCTGTTGTAGATTCTTACTCAGCCGGTGAAACCGAACTCCAAACTAGATGACTGTAGGATTATATCGGCTACCTGTGGCCCCGCTGGCTTTGAGATTGAGCACCAAACTGGTGGACATAAACCTCACTGCAACTGGACACTTTCTACCATCCTTCTGACAGCAATGCAACACAGTCAAATAAATCACAGACTAATAATGTTGTCAAAAAAAAAAAAAACGCTTGGAGGAAAAAGAATTATGTTACTAGAAATGCCAATAAAATAACAATAAAAGATATTCGGAGAGAGGAAATTGCAGCCATGATTGAAAACACAAAAGAAAAGCAGCCGGGTGAAAAAAGAGAATATGCACAAAAGATGTCTGTCAAGGCCACACAGAGATCCTTCAACAAGAAGCAATAACAGATGATTTGTGAACTATATCAGAGCAGAAAAGCAGAACTGCTGTCCCCACCTTTGTCAAAGCACTCTAAAACAGGAAAGACCTTTACATGCAATTCACCTTTACATTAAATCATGAGGCTGAGCTCAACATAAAGAAATGACGTGAAACCATAAGACTAACGGCTTTGCAGTATACATGGTATGTACAGTATGATGTACAGGCCCTCTGCAGTGAGCCAAATATATATATATATATATATATATATGTCAAACACATCATGCTATATCATGCTGTCATGAATCTGTTCTAAGTATATTGATGTATCATATGAAAACCCTGCGGTGTGTAGAATCGGCTGACCCTGAATATAGACCATGAGTGTTTTTATTAGCTAGGCTAGCGGTGGCACAGGGAACAGGAATGAGAGTCTGTTGGTTGCCCCACCACTTTGGTCCAGACTGCGGTGACTGAGGAACTACTGCCATTAAATCGTTCACATTCACAGGACTTTAGCCTCCGGAGACCAGGGCTCACGTCCCTTTTTTTCAAGAGTGATTTGTTTTTTTAACAATAAACGCAAGTATGTGAAATGATGCAACTTAAGTCAGTAGCGTTACATGAGTCACTACGTGAGCGACGTTCGATCAGCCTCAGCTGTACTTTGCTTTTACTGCATTAGCAAGTGTTAGCGTGCTAAAGTAAAACCTGCAGAACACTAGCAAGTGAGCATTGCATTTGTTAGCATGATAGCATGCTGAAGTGAGCATTTAACTCCAATCACAGATGTTTCCATGCTATTGAGCTTACGCTCGCTGATAAAAATGGGGTGGACTAAAAAATGGAAACACCTGAGTAATGCCATGCAATTCAGCATCGCCACAAACAAAACTGCTGATTCAAAATCTATGCCGATATATAGCTCATTACATGATAACGATATAATATCAGTTGCCCAACATGAAGTCATCATGCACCTGTACAGCACTTACATCCTAAATATGTAATAATCTGTCTATAATAATAATAATCTCTGCATAAAATTGTATCGTGTCACGAGGCTGGTTATTTTGTTTTGCTGGAGGTTACATTGCACAGATGCGTTATCGTGTATACACAAGCAGTAGCTGAATTCAGGGAGATTGGCAGTGGTGGGATAAAGCTCAGTGGGCTTCCTGTCTTCACCAGGCGGTGAGCTATTAGCGGAGGAACTTCTCATAGCAGTATAAATAGCAGGCGAACACATAACTCAGACTGAAATACCCTCTCATCTCCCCCTCTGTCTGGCAGCAGCAGGAGAAGCCCCCTAAGTTCAGCGTGGAGCCCCCCGCTTCAGGACAACAACCAAAACAGATCTGATAGAAAGTTCAGGAAGCCAGATCGAGGCCCTTATCCCCCGTCAGACTGTATGTGGCACACTTCCGCTTCCTCCCGACATGTCACTGAATAGGATCTCTTTACAGAACATCAGTCAATATGAGGTCATCGAGTCACCCGGGAGTCGACCTTTGCCATGGCTTCTGCTTCCTCGCTGAAAAGGAGCAGTAGGTTTGCAGAAGCCATAAGTCTCCTCTGAAAGAAAGATAAAGTAAAACTGAACAAAAAGACATTCATTCCATAAACCTGCCAGCTGCATCTGACGCTGAAATGTCTGCTCGCTGACATTGTGTGGTCCTGCTTCTGTAGACGTACACATGACTCCTGCGATGCTTCGGGGGGGGGAAGATTATTTTCCAGAGCAAACCAGAGAGGGTGAAACTCTACGAGTGTGACAGCATGACTAAGCTGATTTCTATTCGCACTTTAACGTTTTGAGTTGTGTGATGCAGACATGAGTAAGCGCGGAATAAAGCATCAAAGCACTGATATCATTTTCACCCTTTGAATCCGGCGGCATAAAACACAATGACTGCGACACGATGTGACTACAGGCGACAGTAACCCAAACCGTTATAACATAAAGAGAAAAGTGACTCAATAGCATCTGATTACAATAAGTCTGAGGCAAAGTGTTTTTTTCGAGACTGCACATCAGAAGAACAGGGAAGATCTTAGGGAACTAAACTCCCAAATCTGAAGTGCCGTAAGACAGAGAGGGCGCGATCATAAAGCTTAATGGAAATGTATTATTCAGACAGGAACGATAATTGTTTGACTCTCTGAATAATACATTTCTCTAGCTGACAGTGCAACAACATTGACTAGAAGTGTTTTGAACTCTCACAGTCCACAGTGTCGACGACATCTCCATCAGGTCATCGGGACTCACTGAGGTCTTGGTCATTTCAGAGGCTGATTTCAGCATTTCATGCCCTTTTGTGTATTTGAGACCAGAAGTTGAATAAATAAATATCGCAGACATCGCTTCCCCAACAGAATACTATCCTTGTCTTTCTAAGTCACTGTCCAAAAAAAATGTCCAAATGATTTTTCATATAAACATAGAGGTAATAATCAATGTTGCTATAATTACATTACGTCAAATGACAATGTAAAAACAAGCAGCTTCCCTCTGCTTTACTAAACTTCAGTAAAAGCTTCAGTAAATTCTTTAGGCATTCGATCCAAAACTTTACAGTTTTTTATTCACTCTCCTCGCAATTTCAGTTAAAAACTTCTAAGAACTTGCTGTGAACTTCCTCCTCAGCAGCCAGAGGCAGATAGATAAAGTAAACAACAAGCTGGTGAATATAGTGTAGCAATAAGCAGCTAACCTGCCAAATATCTCCCTCTGGAGTTGGTGGAGACCAAAATCAGAGCTTAAAGACAACAGCATGTGGACATCAGGTGCTCAGAAGCACAACTCTAAACAGATGATCGTGATGCTTTGTAACCAGTTCATGAACAAGCAACTGTTTGCTAAGAAAACAAAAAGCCATGTCAACTTAAAAGCCGATGATACAGTACATTGAAATTGTTCATTCCTTTTCCTGCAGCGCCCGAGTGACTGAAGGATGAAGTGTTCCTTTATGGCTGAGAAAATTCTCCTGCCTCTTAGGCTTCACCATTTAAAAGCATATTTTATTATCATAAAAATGGCACAAAGATGAAAACTGCTTCATCAGCCAATACAAAATGGACATGTTGGAGAAACTTTTCTGGGGGCAGCTCATAACCTCAAAATGTCTAAAATCATGACTTCAGCTGTGCAAGTCATACAGAGATACACTAGATGTTTTCCTGATGCAGATGAAATCACTATAAAGTCATCGATGCATTCAGCGCATCTGATGTCACAGCATACTGGCAACAGCGCTAATCTTCCCACTCGCTTCCAGTAGATGCATCACATCAGCGCATCAGGATAGTTTATTGACTGTCTCCTCCTGGCACCAACTCCACTGCTGTAGCATTTCTCTAAGGAGACTTTGTTGCAGTTTGAAACTGGCCACAGTAGTGGAAGCTGTACAATACTCTGAGCTCATCCTCAGGTATTAAAAATAAGTTCACAGGAATGCTGCTGGACAGTGAGCAGGTTTCCGAGGGGGTGACATGATTCTCGCTCTCACTGTCGGTAAATGCTGATGTCACTGGTCTCACCAGGCGACAGGATGACTCCAGCCCGGGTAAACTGAGGAGGCAACAGTTAAATATGGAGCTCCAGAACACGGACCTCCCTTATTCAAAAAAGTCTGGATTCATTTTAAAGGATGTACGTTACGTGAATGTTGCATTTGTTGAATTGAGGGTGGAAAGTTATCAAGTACAGCAGCTTTACTCCATTTTAAACAACTTTATAATTATACTCCAATATTTTATATTCAAATATAGGCTACAAAATGATGACTTTATGAAATAGTATGTGAACTAATGTGCTAATTAATATACCTACAATGCATTATACATCCAATAATCTAAAATATAATAATGTAGTATACATGAAATGTTTCTACTCACCAGATACTTTTACTTTTGATACCTTGAGTACCTCTTGTTGATGATGTTTCACTACTTTTACTTAAGTAGGTTTTTAAACCCCTTTTACCTCAGTATGAATATTTCTTCAGTCTTACTTCTATATTGACTCGCCATTAGAAAATAAATGTCGAACAAAGGTTCTTAAAGTTGCGTAGGACGTTAAAGATGGTTATAACTGAATTTGTAGTGAAAAATACGGACGCTGATGACAAAAGCCTTTTCTAAATCTCATGGAAACGTCACAAAAAATCTTCTCTTTGGCACCTCATCGCATGAAATATTAATCATACAACCTCAGGGGAGGAAAATTAAAGCCGCCTCTTATTTACAGTCATTCAGCAAACATTTCCAAAGCAAACCTGTTGTTATAATTTATTCATGATTTCTGGGGAACAGGGCTCATGAGTGTTCAGGTCACACTGAAACAGCTGTTGGCAAACAGAGGATCATAGGACAAACATGGTCCCACATACAAAGCAAACACACATTATAGGACGCAGCAGTGTCTCCACTCCCCTGGACGTGAACTACTCT
>CAEMYA010000098.1:1115462-1131431 GCA_903131615.1 Diplodus sargus | reverse complement strand
AAAAATCACTTAAAAACCTTTTTTCCCTTCTTCGGAAATCACTGCCTGCCAGCTGATTCAGCAAGCCTACTCTCATCCACTCTCCACTTACTGTAAATCATCCTCTATTAACTCAGGCTGCTCATGCTGCACATGTTAAAACTCCTGCAATGATTTAGCAAATCCAAGGACGGGTGCAGCGCAGAAAATGCTGACTGTCGTAGTCACACAACCCAAATGTCAGCTTTCAACTGCCATGCCAAACATGTTGCAGTGATGACTTTGTGCGAGAAGCAGGTGGAGATTGCAAAATCTGAGTGTGTGTAAGGTGCAACAAAATAGGCAACAAAAAAGACACACACACACAGGACACACAGGGAACACTCAGTGCCGCATTGACCCACTCACCAGCTCTGAGGCTCTGGGGTAAGTTGCTGGTGAAGTGCAAGAGAGAAACCAAAAAAGGTGCCATGGTCTCCCAACTTATGCAGCGTGTGAGTAGTATCCAGGTTAAAGCCCCACACTTGGGTTAAAAGAGTCAACAGAGCCCATAGGAGGGTTGTAGTCCAAGGATGAGAGGAACAAGATGAGGGGGCGACAGTGCTCCCATGTCCCACCGGGGCTGCCATAGCAAGGTGCAGAGGCAAGTTCAGCTCAAGAGGAGCACAGGGCAGATTCCTTTTTTTGGCTCCCAGAGAGCGAAGAGAGGAAAGAAAATGAGGCAAATCCCGTGTAGTCTCCTCTCCTTGTGTGGATGCCTCCCTTGTTTCCAGTCCTCCCTCGCTGCTCTATCGTGCTTGGCTCTCAACTCCGTTTGCTGCTGTCAGTCTGGAGAGCAGGCTGTGAAAATGTGTGTGAGAGAGAGAGAGTGTGTGTTTCTCTCAATGCATGTGCGCCTCCCCCTCCTCTAAAGCTCCGAGGGAGACAGAGGACAAGTGCCTTGAATAGCCCGCTCACTCCTCCCCTCCTCCCCTCTCTCCCTCTTTCAGTCCCTCCCCTCCCCTCTCCTCTCAGCTGACATCAACACTCAAGGGACGGCTGCCAAAATACCAGGCAAGGTTGTCAAGATACTTGGAGGCTATTGAATAGAGAGGGAGAGGGTGAAAAGACAGCAGACTGTTTTTATCTGTTGAGTTCACACGGTCCAAACTGCCTCTTTTTTTTCCTTCTGGACGCTAGTTGGTCGGTGCAGGTGCCTGTGGATCCGAGGAACATAAAAGGCAATCTTGAAAGTGAAAAAGCTAGACGGGTGAAAAAAATCCAACGCTTTTTTTCATGCCGTTTCACCCTGATCTCGAAAAGCCCTGACGTCTGACTTCTGGTGGCAGCGATCTGGAATGAATCTGGAGGACAAAAGGGGGTCAAAATGTGCACAGTGACCCAGGAAACTTCTGGAGAGGGTTACTGTGACTCCGAGACCAACCAGGAAGCCAACAAAGCATAGAAATTGTGAATTATAGGTGTTTCTGCCAATGATTTTCCCACTGAGAAGTATCTCAGACAAACAACATACCTCAGTCGTGCCCTCTCACCCACAGCTGCTGTTTTAACCAGCTGATTTCTGTTTCTCTCGACTCAATCTGTGTGCAGCTGTCGCTGTGTCACCTCAACTGTTCCGCACAATAAACCTCACATGCGACAGTTGCACACCAGCGACACGAGAAGATGAAATGCTTCATGTAGAGGGATGTGACTTTATTTATTTATCATGCCATCAACGGTTTATTGGAAGATATCCATACTTCCAATCAAGTGCCGCTAACATAACACCTAGGCCCAGCAGTCCCCCTTTGTACTCGTTCGTCATCTAAATATGCCTGATGTTTTTTGTTTTTTGAATCAAGATCCATGCATCATTCCCTAAAAAATTTAGGAAAATGTGGAAGAAATGCAATGTTAAAAAGTGACAGAGTGAAAAAGTCCTGGCTCTCTTTTTCTGGATCTGCACCAAAAGTGAATGGGGTCTATTCTGGGCTGAGACCCATCCTCCATCCAAATTTCGTGAAAATCAACTCACTAGTTTTTGTGTAATCATGGTCACAAACCAACTAGTCATGGGTGAAAACACTGGATAATAAAGAAAAATTGCCTTTTGCAGTGTTCAACACAGAAACATCTCATTGAGGTTATAAGAGTTATAAGGGTTATAAGGTTTGACGAGCATGATTTGTGACATCACAATATTCAGCGCACACAAGTGTGACATGGAAACTTGAAGCCTCCAGGGCACCGACACAGAGAATGGACTTGGAAATGACATCTTGTTAGAAGTGTTTTAATATGACACAGGATTATTTTAACAAGGAACAAGGAGTAGATTTAATTTTTAAGGATTTTCAACAAGAAAATTGGCTAGTGGCGCTGTAGGAGACGGCAGCCTATCCTTTCGCTCTGCAGCGCTGTTTCTAAGTCTAAGTCTAAGTCTAATTCAACATCTTGGTGGAATGTAAAACACATTATCAGTCAAAGTACAGTGTTTTATAAACCTTTAAAAACACATCTGGAGGGTTCCTTCAGTTTATCCTCGATGTTCTTGCAGAGAGCCTCCATTTCACAAACCATGTGGCAGACTTTTGAGGTAAAATTAGCTTAAAGAGGCAGCAAAGTTAGAAAAAAACCCTGAAGAGGATTAACGCCGCCATAAGATTAGTGTCTCTGGGCACTATCTTCAATGTCTACTGACACGCACACGCACACACACACACACACGCACACACCAGGTTACTGGAGGGCACCAGCTCTTAATATGAAAAACACCCCGTCACCCTCATGTAGTGTTAACTACATACTGACTATACGCTCAGTCGCCAAATTATTATAAACTGCTGTTTAATACAAAAGTCCTGCAATAAATCCGTCTTTCCTGAAAGTGATAATGTTAAAAAAAAAAGTATCCAACTCATGGTTATTTTGGAGGCTGCGGTTCATAGCGTTGCTTATTGGTGTTGCACTATAATGACAGGTGTTTCTATTATTTCGTCCACCCCATATATATCCGCAAGGGTAAGCGGAAAAACCTCTTGTGATTTGGGTTGAACGCAAACATCAGCATGCTCACCTGCATACGACGACAATGCTTACATGTTGCCGTGCACCATGTGCTGTGTTAGCATGCTAACAGTAGCTTATTAGCACTTCATGGATTATTAGAATGAATCTCGAGGTGAGCATTGTTTTATATTTATATTATTTTATTTGTCTATTTGAAGGAGACAGAACAAGTTAATGAACATCATTAAAAACACGCGATGTAAACATGACTTAGCAAGAATGCCGATGTCCTTCAGTAGTCCTGTGGCAGATTGCAGAAACAGCAACATTACACATAACAATGTACAAATATCCAATACACAATAGAAAAATAGATGTCATACATTAAACAAGCTTAAAAAAAACTGATTACACAAAAATAAAGAACATGTCCATGAATATCCAATATAATGGAAATCCATCCAAAAGTTATCAGGACTTTTTATTAAAAATACAAACTTCAACCTGCTGGCGGCGCTAAAATAAAAGTCTAAGGATCATCAGAGTCAATGGCATTTATATAATTTATCCTTTATTTGATCCAGAAAGGATTGTCCTGATCAAGAGGGGCAGCATAATGAAATAACGTTTGTATAATAGTACAAACACGGACAGATAACTTCACAATAACATCGCACAACAGACACAACACTAGAGAGAATCTTGGTAGTGTAACTGCTTGTGTTGAAAGGAATATCTGTATGTCAGTAGAAACCTGTTAAATGGTAAAAGACAGTAAAAATATCGAATATAAATAATGTTGTTAACTTTTTTTTAACACTCAACCTTTGGTGATGGAACACATTTTA
This sequence comes from Diplodus sargus, assembly GCA_903131615.1. Lineage (NCBI taxonomy): Eukaryota > Metazoa > Chordata > Actinopteri > Spariformes > Sparidae > Diplodus > Diplodus sargus. The sequence continues at coordinate 1,127,613 of CAEMYA010000098.1, read as the reverse complement.
AAAAAAATAACAAAACATGAATAATGCTGTCCGGTCTGTTTGTGTTTCCATCCGAGCGTGTGGGAGAGTTCAGCATGCTTGTATCTCTCAGGAGCATCTTGGCAGGAGCGATGTCACGCATTAGGGAGTTTGTGCTCCCACACACTGCATGCAGATATTTAAAATCTCATCAACAAAGGTTGATTTCTGACATGCATCGTGTCTGTTCTCGATCTCTGATATGAGATATATACGGTAAATGCCGGAAGGATTCCTCTGAGCAAAATAGAAAAAGGGGAAGAGACGTGAGGAATGGTGTGGGACGCCGAGAAAGTGCTGAAAACATCTTAATGGCAGCTCGGGCGGGAGGCCAGACAAAAAAATGCCTTTAGACGGAACAAAGCACGGTCAGAGGGAGGGATGAAAGAAAGGGAAAAGAGAGGAGAAGAAAGGGATGGAGAGGAGGAGAACTGGCTGTAAAGATTATTTGCCACACGGTCCATGACACAGGCATCCCGACACCGGCGCTCATTAGCAGTCCGAGCCACACTTCAAGGAGAGAGAGATCTTATTTTAGATGTTGGAGCAGGGAGCAGTGCATACAGGCAGGGTCATTTCTCCTGTTATAGCCCCCCGGTCACTACGATGACTGAGACAGCCACAGTCAGCACTATTACTGTATTGATTAATGGATAGCGCGGGATGCTGTAAGAGGGAGCGGCGCTGGTTATTATGGGATTAAATGCGAGCACACCCACCGCGGCTATTTATCTGCACGTGATCCCACAGGAAGAGGCTAAACTGAGCAAAGCGCAGCGGTTTTGTCCTCACTGCAGGTGATAAAGATGAGTTGCGACTTTACTGGTTTCGTAACAAACTAAGTTCATTGGAAGTGAGTTGAAGGAGCAAAGGTAGTAAATGTCTCCATTGCTTTGATGCAGCGATCAAAAATTCCCAGTGGCAACGCTTTATATTAAGACCCTTGAAAGTGTTGGTGTTAGATAATTGTTATGAGGCCCTTTATAATCTTCACAAGATGCCAATTAACAAAATCCACAGATCTACAGATTTTTGTAGACTATAAAACAATCTGAGCTCTTTTAAAAACCACTTGTTTGCAGTTTACAGACACTTTCGAATGTTTTGAGCTTAACTAACTTACTTATTACATCACTGCTAAACCTTTGCTAAGCTCTTATGTTGCTTAAAGGTGCACTATGTAGTTTTGATGATAAAAGGAAAGAAATTCAAATGAAAGTAACATTCACAATATCAGTAAGAAATCTGTATTTGATGTCTAAGTCTTTGTCAGAGGGGTATAAGGTCTCCAGAACGCTGTTTGAAGCAAAAACATAGCTACTTAGAAGCCTCCCGCACATATGAACAATGTAATACTATGAAATGGTCTTGTCCTTCGAGGACAGTTTATTCAGTTATGAAAAAAAAAATCAATGATGATTTTTCTCTTCTGATTAAAAGTTCACCCCTGAAACTGCATAGTGCACCTTTAATTAAGATTACTACATACTTGAATATTCATTGAGCACATCAGCAGTTAACTACTCACTTAGTAACAGCAAATTAGGCTTTTACAAAGTAACAATAAAAGACTGATAACAAGACTTGGCACCTGCATGCAGCAATGTTCAGCCACTCTGTTCCCCTCTCTTTCTAAAGAGGCAGAGGTGACCTCTAGTGGTCGCTGGGGTTCATCACAACAGAGGCATCATAAATTCACTACAATTTCAGTCGATCTAACGGCGCCACAGAAAGATAAAGTGATGAACTTTACTGGTTTGAATACACAATATATGTAAATATTTCCGTATATATATTCCTGAGATATGCTGTATTTCATTCAAATGGGAGTTTCCACTATATCAAAACAACACGAGCCACACATTTCACATTCCAGTGAGAATGGTGGTGCAACCGGGGTTTTTAAGACAAGGAGTGTTTCAGTTTAGTGAGCTGGTTTTAGGGTACTGGACCATAAGCGGGGTTGTAGGCCGGCTGCGCCAGTTCATCTGGCCGTGGTGGCGGTGCATAAGGCTGCCCGGGGTAAGGGTACATTGGCTGTGGTGGACCGAATGCAGCTGGGAACAGAGCTGGATCAGCTGAAAAGACAGAAACACATATTTGGTTTGATGTGACTGAAAAACGTTGCCCTGTAATAATAATCATGAAATGTTAATAGTGGTGTATATTTTTGTTTTTGTCAAACATGTCCAATTACAGCACCTCCTTATCCTTTACAAACATACATCATTCATAAAAACAACATCATTAATAGACATTAAAATAGTTTCTAAGTTTCTTAAATATCTGGCCAGTGTAGTTCTTAACAAACATTACTGTATAAAGTAACCATGGTAATGGAGGAACACATCACCAAGTTCAAAGATGTCACTCGTTCATGTAAGGGATAATGTCTGAAGAGGCGACCAGTTCTGGACTCTGTGTTGTCCATTCATTAGTATCAGTAAAACTGATGATGGTCACATTGAAGGGCATAACTGGTTTATATGAAAAATCTGTAGTTTTTCACAAGACATAATATTTTGACTAATATCTGTGACAATTGTTACCCATAATGCTCATTATTCCAGTAAACAGGACGACCCTATGACTTGGCAACAGGAGATATTTCTAGTCTGTCTAGTCTAGAAACAACACCAGCTTGGAAAACTCAGTGTGTCTCAGTCACTGCTTAGATTCATTGTAAAAGTGAATGGTGTCATGAAATAACTCACTAGCTTCCAAGTATGAGGGTGGTGGTCCTGCAGCAATGGGCGGGCCTCCATATCCTCCATAGACAGGTACGGGCTGGAAGCCTGGGTAGGATGGCTGATATCCGGAAGGGTGGACTGGCTGCTGGGGTGGTGTGTAGACGAAGGTGGCGTTCACATCTGTAGGTTAAGACAGAGAGTAAGTTTGATTTGATAATCCTTCGAGGCAATTTATCATTATACAAATTAAACATAAGAGAAACAACGTGTTAATAACTTTGCTATGGTAAGTAACTTCATATTTTGCCGGGTAAACAAAACTATATTTAACTGACTTATTAACGATATCTCCCAATGTTTCCTTTAAGAGGTCCGGTATTCAGGATTTAGACCTTTTTAAAGAATCGTCTTTTCAGTAGTGTTTCACCCGAAACTAAAAATAATTGTTTTCCATTCTGCAGACTCTGCTGAGCCATGTTTCTCCAGTTGCCCATAAGCGGATAAGCCGACACTTGCTCTAGAGCAAAACAGTTTTGTTTCCTTGTTTTAAGCTGCCATCGTATGGGAGTGTGAGACGAGGGGTGTTCAGTTGGTTGACACCAAAACAGTAGAATTCAATACCACCGATAAGCAAATGTACATGTATGATAATCATCGAACTTCTGACCAGAGCATATCTTTTAAAAAAAACTGTATATGGGTACATCACTATTGCACAGACAGTATATATGGGGTTGCCTGCATAAAGTAAACTTTCTTACTTTGGTTTCCTGTTTTCCGACACTTCTTGCAGCACAAGCAGCACAAGGTCACAAAGCAGATGATAGAACAACAGATGATTAAGGGTGCAACAATTTCCCCGAACATTGCGTGCATTGGGCTTTAGAAATGGGGAAAAGACACAGAAAGTGACATTTAATACATACATAATACATTTAGTACACTGATGACAGATATGACAGAATTGATATACATTTGCAGTAAAAATTTAAATCTTAGGGTCAAAACTTAAAATTATAATACTGAGACGTATCTAACTACAAGTCACTCCGAGTTATTCCAGGACATTTTGCTTGTGCTCTAATTTTCCTTGTGTTTTCCATGACTGGAAAACTGGTCAACTGTTTTCCAGGTTTTCCAGGAAGCGTGGGAGACCTGTGTAACACATACTATATGAGTCAAGGTCATGGTGAGATTATGTATTAGGTGAGGAGTTATGTTTGTGTATAAAAATTAACAGCTCATCTAGAAAACATCCAGTTCTCTTCTTTCTAAGTCAGACATGCAGCACACGTACATACACGCTCGGAACAAGTGGCGTCCTGCCAACGGTGCCACTGGCAGTTCAACATGAAGTTATCACTGTGACACTGTGGCACCTAGTCATTACTGATGTAACGGACTTCTGGTCAGTGGTGGGATTTAATGAAGTATATTTACGCGAGCAAATTACCTGGGTAAACTTTGGATGTACCTGTACTTTACTTGAGTATTTTCATTTCCTGCAACTTTGTACTTCCAATCCACTACACAAAAGCAGCAGGCAGGCAAAGCAGTACTTTAAATCACTGTATGTATCTGAAAACTTAAGTCATTCATTTTATCAGAAACTGAATAAAAAATAGGGCTGTCAAAGTTAGCGCATTAACGCAACATCCTCTTAACGCCATTAAATTTTTTAACGCGCGATTAACGCTCAGTATTGAAAAAAAAAAAGTAACGCTTTGCTTGATTTATGGCCATCTATGGCACCTGTAGTCTTGATTCAGAGGGTGGCAGTAGAATAAGAAAGGGAATCAGAAGAAGAAGAAGCAGGGTAGTTGGTTCGGGAAAAACACGGTGGACTGAAAAGCGAAAGTGAAAGGAAATGGAGAAAGGACTTAAAAACGGCAAATTCACTTTCAAAACACTGCCAGATTGCTCGGTCAATTGGACTAAAGTTATCTGCACGTACTGTCGGCATGAAATGAGTTACCATTGAAGTACGTCGAGTCTCAAATATCATTTGCAAGCCAAACACATAGCAGATGCAGAGAGCCCACCCTCGCCAAAAGCAGACATCACCATGTTTTGATCCCATTTAAGGTGAGGTGATATTTTTTGAGCCTTTTATTACCTGCATGATTTAAAGGGGTGAATAAACATTTTCATAAAGCAAGCCCTTTCTTATGTTGATAAAAGTATTTAAAAGAACATGAAAAAAATATGTTAAAGTACCTTTAGAACAGAAAAAAATGTGCCAAAAAAATGGACAGATTAATTCTGCAAAAAACTTCCGCAAATTAATCGTGAGTTAACTATGGACAGAATTAATCGCGATTAAAAAAATTAATCATTTGACAATAAAACTCAATATGAATAGATGCTGATCATCAGAAAAATGCTGATCGTTGGATTGATACTGATCAGCCAGGCCATTAATCCATTAAATGTTCATACATGGTAATATATGTAGGTTACAATTGACTTATACTCTTGCTACTTAAATACATTGAATATGATACACTTTAAGACTTTTACTCAAGTATTATTTCCACTGGAGACTCTTACTTCACACAACTTAATATTTCTACTCCGCTACACTTTGGAGGCAAATATTCTACTTTTAACTACACCACATGTATTTGCTGACTTTAGTTACAAGTTACTTTGCAGATTACATGATGTATCAAAGCCAATGTTTTCATTAATTTATTTTTATCGGATCCAATAATCATGGACCCATGGTATACAGTATATACCTACATGGTGATATGTACAATGCACACTTACACTTTTACAACACCGGATGCTTGTAGGCAACAGTACGTCAACTAAACTACATCTAATAGGCAAATACTGCACTCCACTACATTTGTCTGACTGCTTTACTTACTTCACTCTTTTAATGTGACTCGTATTTCCGTACAGTAGAGTGAGAAACATCTTTTCTAAATTTGGAGATTAATTCTGATTCTGAAATAAAGTTTTTAAAATCTTCCAGGATTTGCAGGAACAGAAATCGTCACGAAGATGTTAAAACAAAAAAAGAAGTTGTTTTTCTAACACCATGAAGACTTGATGTATGTAGAAAGACGTGACTGACAGCACAGCGAGGCTCCAAACATATGATCTTATAGACTGTCCCAACCCAACAGTAGACGTGTAATGTTAACCCGAAACATCAGATGTAATAATGCTGATAATGGGATTAATAAAAATAAACTTTACATCGCTGAGGTTTGAACTTTTACTGAGTGTTTTCACAGCGTGGCTGCTCTTAAGTTTTGGTTTCACTTAGTGACTGTCAGCGAGCGACCGCGGAAGTGCGAAAGATTAGAAAACACAAAACAGTTGAATAAAACTCACTTCATCGCTGTTACACGGCGCTGGAGTTAATTTAAAGATTAGTCTTCAGCGGACGTTCACTCTGGATCCAGCGACATCTTCGTCGTGTTTCAGGCGGAGGTTTGGCAGAATGAGGGCGGACAGCTCCTCTCAGAAGTGACGCTCTGAGGCAGCTTCACTTAGGGACCGTCAATAAATTACTGCTTCACTGACAAAAGTATTTTCAATACCTTCATACAGAGTTGCCCAAATTAGTAACAAAAAAAAACACAAAAAAAATAAAATAAATAAAAAATGCAAAACCCTAACCCTACCCTAACCCGAAATATTGAGAATTCAGGTGAAAAAACAGTCAAAATGTCGACAATAAAGTCAACTCTTCTGGTTCATCAAACTACACAAGCCGCCCGGTCTTTGCCAGTTCTACGTCTCTGGAGTGTGGCGGTCTGTGTGTAGTGTTACAGTCTCTTCAAAGTCCTGCTACTGACGTCTGCAGAGAAGAATACATTCTTTGTGACTAAAGCAGATTCTGAAGAACAGCTTCACCAGTTCATCTACACAAGGCATTTTGTTGACGCGGTCATATGCGCCGTTCGATGTCGTCCCAAACGGTATTTCAACTTTTTCTTGAAGTGCATAATGAAAGAAAAAACGTTGTTATTTTCTTTTTAATAACTTCATTGTCACGTGACCTACTGACTCTAAATCAATGCAGAATCGTATTACTATACAGGACAATTAATACACACCTCTTTTTATTGGATTTTAGTGCATCCTTTATTTTTTTTATTCATATTTTTATGAACATTTTTTTTCAATGGCCTCCAAAGTACATCACCCAGTGACTACAAAACATTACATAATTGTAACGCAACACTTGAATATTAATATACAACTTTATTTATTTAATATTACTGCTTCTTCTACCTAATATTTAAGAGCTTCACTGTATTTCCATAATTTTTTTCGCACTGTATTATTCTAATCATGACCTCCTGTATGCTATATGTAATGTCACTATTAAATGTGTTATTTCAGGATGATGTGTACTGGTTGTGTTGACTACTGTTGCAAACCAAATTGTTCAGGGACAATAAAGACTCTAATCTAATCCAATCAAGAAATCATTTCAATAGCTTCTATGTCACGAGACGGAGTGACTCCAAACCCCTCCCTGTATGTGCTATATGAAACTAACATACCACAGTGTTTTTATTTAAGATTTCCACTGAAATGGGAAAGTAAGCAGGTACTGAAAAAAAAAATGTTTTTGCGTTAGTCAAACAGCAATTTATTGATGGCCCCTAACGGAAACTCCAGCATTTCAAAAGCAGGGGGGACACTAGTGTGAGCTAACCACCCTGTTAGCGTCATCACTTGGTGATGACATAGTTTGTCCGGGTATTGTGTAGTTACCTACTGATACTACAAACAGATCTGGGCCATGAAAGGATCATTTTTTTGATTAAAAAAAATATATATTTCTACTGTTATGCACATTGTCATGAAGAGTTTTTGTTTGTTTGCTTGTTTGTTGTTTTTGGTTTATGTTCACTGGACAAGTGGGCACATTATGCACTTTCTTCAGTGAAAACAAAGCAGCACAAACAGCAGCAACAAAAAGGAAGCATGTTGTGCTGATGAGGTGCATTACAAGCAAATACAAAAGTTATGTAATCCACAACATTACACCCAGGTAAACACAGAATCAACTCAATGCCCATTGAGTCCCTTGTTTTTCAGTTTGTAGCTTTTTTTTCCTCAATATTCTTAAAATGTGTGTTTTTGTACTTTTTTTTCAACATTCAAAAATTCTATTTAAAAGTGGCCATATTTTACAATTGGACATTGCTAACAAATTGCCATTACTGAAGCTATTGTCCACAAAGGTTAAATCATAAAGCACTTCAGCAGAATTTAAGTTCTTTAAATTAAAGTATCAAAATGTAGATTTCCGTGGATTTAATTCAAATTTGACATCCTGCAGAGTGGGTTTGCACCGTCATCTCAATCTCAGCCACACATTATACAATCCTCTGAGAATGGTGGTGAAACCAGCAGTGTTTTGGCCCAGTAAGCTATCCAGTTACAGAGTTTGGGTCATAAGCAGGGTTGAAGGGTGGCTGCGCAGTTTCATCTGAATCTGGTGGAGTTGCAAAAAGCTGCCCGAAGGGATACATCGGCTGTGCTGGACCGAATGCTGCTGGATTGTGACCTGGATCATCTGAAAAGAGAAAAAACAAAATAGTAGGATAGTTTTAACAATAAAAGTAGTTGTTTTTAAAGTAGAAATAATTTACTACATTAACAACATTAATCCAAGAGGAGTAAAGCATGAATTTGTTGGGGACTACTTTTTTCAGATTAATACACATTTGGCATTTGCTGTAAGAGAGGAACAGGTCACTTGTATACAACACTTTAAAAACAATTTTAAAGGATATGCTAATTGTTACCAAAAATGTGGGACTCTACTAGATGTTCTTGCCAAAATGCAGTTGTAGTTAGCTTTTAGCACAAAGTACAAAAAGGCCCCCCCCCAAATACCTAGCCCCCTGATTGGTCAGCTCACACACGCTTGAGTCAGCACCGCTAACAACGACAGAGCAGTTCTAAATGAATTCTTAAGTGCCAAAAAAGCCATATGGCATAAATTATGCAAATGTTGGACATGGTGACGTGGCGTGATGTCACAAAGTCACAGAATTATTGTTGGGACTACTGACGAGGCGTTCCAGGAGCAGTGGTTTCTTTTGTGGAAGAGAGGAGCGTCTGTAACTGTTAAGACCTTTTACATAAACAACAATCTATAACCTTGTTGTTAACATTCTGTGCTGATAATTTAAATCGGGAGAGTTTCAAGCTGATCTATGCATAGAAGTGCTTTATGTAGCTTTGTCTCTTTTAAAAACAAATATGATTTTTATTTCCATGGACGAATATGATATATTAGGCTATAGCTATTAGGCAACCATGCATTACTTGTTGACTTTGACAATAGCAAGTAAATAATAACACTACACTTGGTCTTTACAGCTGATTATTGCTGTCAGTACATTTTAAGAAACAACCGTGATCAACTGACAATCCTGTGAATACATAAATCACAGGACAAAAGAATACATCCTCTTGTCTGACAGGTGAACTGGCGGACGGGTGAACTCAACCAAAGCCTGTCACACCTATAAGTTCCTCTGAGGTTGAATCAGTCTGAAGTGTTTGTAACTCACTATTAAAGTATGAGGGCGGTGGTGCTCCAGGGTTGGGCATGCCTCCAAAACCAGGCTGGGCAGGTCCGGGCTGGAAGCCTGGGTAGGCCGGTTGGTATCCTCCGGAGGGAGAGTGGGGGTGCATGGGTCCGGGGCCTATCACAGCTGTAGGTAAAGTCAAAGATGGGTAAGGTGCCAATTCTTTACTATGATTTGTTTGCAAATTGTCGAGAATTCTAGGCTATACTGTGAAACAAAAGATCAGGGTTTTGTTCAACTGTAACTTCTTGCACACACAGTATATTAAAGCTGCCTGCAAAGAGTAAACAAAAATGTGTCCTACGTTGGCGTCCTCGGTTGCCTCCTTTCCGACACTTCTTGTAGCAGAAGCAGCAAGGAGCCACACAGCAGATGATGACACCCACAATGAGGATGAGGGGGAAAATAGTCCCTAAGGTGCTTCCGAGAACTGTGGGAAGTTTGTTCTTTCCCCCTTGGCTAGTTCTAGGGAAAAAGGACGCAAAAAAGATTTCAGTTTAAAGAAGCATAATTATTAAAACAAATACGTTTTTCTCTGTATTGTGGTGGGAGAGTAAAAGACAGGACCAAAACAAGAACACACCCTTTAGAGCAGCGGTCTTGAGCGAGGCGGTATCTCTGGTCAGCGCAGCAGTACCTCTGGGTACAGTGACCACAGCAGTACTGATTGTAACATTGCTGATTGTCGTAGTAGCGACCAGACGTGTCCTGATAGCTGCTGCAGTATTCAGCTGTAACATATGAAAGACAAGGTAATGGAGAGGGAGAGGGTTACGTGTGCATTCAAGCTGAAAAACAAGTTGCAATGCCAAAGCTGTAGCTACAGAATGAAAACGCTGGATCATACCGCTGAGGGTGTCTACAACATAGACTGCAACGAGGAAAAGTAATACTCACCCCATGTGGCTGGGAGCAGGGTCAGACATAAAACACACACAACACTGGACAAGACACATGGACCCATAGCTGCTGTGATGTAGCGTCACGAGGAAATGACTTTGACTTCGGCAGCAAACAACCGTTTCAACCTGTGTGTCTGTCCCACCCTGTAGCGAGTAGCTCAGCAACATTCCTCTCTTCTAGAGAAAGACTTGTCACTGAGGGATTTATACAAGATTTATGAACCATCAAAACAGACTGTAATTTTGTTCTGACTGTTGCAACTGCGGATCGCTTTATTGTCATTCATCTGACCCAATAAAAGCGTAATTTAGAGTGAAAACTTTCTCAGAGACGTGCAGAGAAAGATCAACATCTTCTCCAACGAATCAGAATTCATTACGCACATGTGGGTTCTGGGCTGCTTTAATGGATGCAGCCTGTGTGGGTATAGAAACTTAAGATTTACAGGCAAGTCTAGATTTCAGTTTCTTTTCCTGAGCGGTTAAGCAATACCGTATATGGTTGCCAGTCAACTCCACCCAAAGGTGCTTTGAAGTTGCAGGCTAATCGTTATCTGCCTCCACCCAATCTAAACCATGTCACTTTAGCCCCCCTGAATTTTTCACATTCATCATCATCCCCCTCCACGCTCTCAATAACTGTACAGTCAAATATCATTTCTATTATTATTTATTGTCAAACTGTGTGTTTATTGGTAACCACACACCAAAGGACTAGCTAAAACCTCATGGCCCCCACCCATATTCAAATAGCTTCTACAACACGTGTTATGCAATCAGTCTGTTCACGTATTTGTGTTCACTCATGCCAACATTACTCAGAAAACATTGTTTACAAAATGATTCAGTTCATTTGAAACAACACGTGAAATAACACAAAAGCAAGCATTCAAACCAGACAGATCCTAAAATAGAATATGAGGTGTACTGAATTAAAAGAAGAGTCTGAAAAGAGAGAGAGAGAGAGAGAGAGAGAGAGAGAAAGCGAGAGAGAGAGAGAGTGTGTGTGTGCGTGTGTGTGTGTGTGTGTGTGTGTGGACGTATAGGTTACTTTGTATTTTAACAATTCCCATGCACTTTATATTTATTAATTGTATTATTATTATTATTATTATTATCATTATTATTATTATATACATTAATGTACTAATTACTGTTTACCATTTCTGTACTGAAGTCTCTAAGCAAAGACTTTAACACGTGTGGACTTGTATCACCGGAGCGACAATAAGTATCTTTAACTGGAATCCGGACCAGCAGGACTATGAATCCGACGTCTAGTCCACCTCACACGCTTTATCCTGTGTTATGCTGTTTTGAACCCTCCATTCTTGATAAGAGGTTAGTTTATGAACATTTGTGAGTTATTAAGTTGACACTTGAAATTTGTTAAAGACGTATACATTCCCCTCGGAATGAACTGTAATAACTCCAACAATCCATTGTTTAAGTGCTTGTTTTTTTAACACATAATACTAATCATTCTGAGTCTGTGTTTGGTGCTTATTAGCAAACATTAGCACGCTAACACACTAAACGAGGATGGTGAATATGGCAACAAATGAGCCAGCTAAGCATGTTAATATTTATTGTGAACATACTTTTCTATATCCGATTGTGAGCATTATAGCACGATGGCGTTAGCGTGTAGATCAAAGCACCGTTTTGTGTCAGTATAGCTGCTGGCATGGCTATCCAGTCTTATCTGAAAGGTCTAGAGATACTGTACAGTTTCAAATATTGTGCCGATTCTGGTCACACTGCAAGACATTTCGTGATCTACATAAATCAAATGTACTTGATTTGTAAATGTGATTATTTTTGACATGTGTTAATATTGATACATGTTCAGTTTATTACTCCTGTTATGTATTCACTTCATTAATAAGGTCCTTATTTGTGCACTATTTCAGTTTATGTGTTTATGAGATCTATTTTTGCCTCCAAGTTGTTTAGTGGAAATGTG
>CAEMYA010000098.1:1104016-1115016 GCA_903131615.1 Diplodus sargus | reverse complement strand
AGCTTGATCATGGGAAAAAGGTCACTTCAGTACAGCTATTGTAGTATTTTCAGAAAGCAGAAGTGATGACTTTGTTACAGAAAAAAAAAAGAAGCTACCACAAAGCAAGGAAGGAGTATTAGTTTCGTTTTTAGAAAAAAACAACAGACCGTTGACTGTGACACTGGGGGAGTCTAAAAAATATGAACACTATGATTTGACAAGGCAAATAACACAACACTGATTAAGAAGATAATGACCTGTAACGATTAACAAAAGCACAGTTTTGGTTGTAACTAAAGGATTTAAAGTTTAAAGGCTACATAGAAAAAAACAATAAGGCAGGTTGAAATGAACGCAAACCTGTATGACGACAGGTAAATACGAGTTACACAACACTACGTGAACCAAACAAATCAAACACCCACAAACAGACTAGAAAAATGAGATATGAAACTGCTGTAAAAGACAACGCATTCTTGAGTTTGATAAACATATTAAGGCTGAGAAGGCACAGTTGTTTCTTGCATTATAACTTTTGCACTTGTTTTTGTACATGACATGTTTTGTTTGACTCAAAAAAGAAAAAAGAAAAATCTCCTTTGGTTGCTTCATCCACAGCTAGCATTGCATTTCAGCTTAGATACACATGCATGTAAAAATGGGCAAATGAGCACAATAAATGAAAACCTGAGTAAAAAAAGAAAAAACCTTTGTGTGAAATCTCCCTTGTTCATCAACATGTACAACTTGAATGTAAAGTGAACTTCCCCCTGTGTGTAAGGCTTATTTTGGTGAAGTCACATGATAAACATTCCCTTTTGCTGGAGGCTTATTCAGTCCACCACTCTGTGTATCATCATGTATCGTTTAGTGAAGAGTATTACGCCAGGACACACCGCCCTCCCTGCACCTGTGGCTAACAGCTAACTTGCTAAACTACTGCGGCTGAGCTGCTCCCAACACCATTGTTCTAAATCGATTTTGCAAGAATAAAAAAACTCTTTCACGCTCTACAAAAAAACTGATAACTCCCACTAACATCGGGCTTTCTTTCCCAATAGGAATGGTTACAATCGACATACATTCCCGGGTGGAATGACTGCAGTGGTCGCAGGTGTTTATCAGCTACAGCTCTGATCGGCAGTGATGGAAACATTCGCCTCTTTATCAGCACAATGCTGTGGTGCACAAATAATTTACCATCTGTCTCTGTTCAAGCAGCGCTCAGACATCATTCAGTTAGCAGCGAGTGAGCCATAAGGAAAATATATTTTGAAAAATAAATATTTTCACTGTGACATTAAATGTGACACATCAGAAAGAAGATAAAAGGCAAACTGGTCCAGCAACAGGAAAAGAGACGATTTCCCATTTTAAGCCGGTTGAACAGCGTTTTTTAAAAAAAGCTGCATAGACACACTCATTTTGTCATACACCTGATGCAAAAGAATGATTCGCTTCATTCAATTACAAATCTAATTTATATTTAGTTCAGTCAGAAAATTGCTAAGCGTGTGCTATATTTGAAATGCTCATATCATGAGGCAAAAATAGGTGACATGCAAATCTCTAGATGACGTGCTGCTTATGTGAGCTGAGTGGCTGCTCTGACCTGTTCACATTCTGAGACTCTGTGTCGGACATTCGCTGCTCAGGCAGGCGGTGTGACTCTGGCGTTACCATTTCGACGCGATTTGTTCCCAAGTAACATATAAAAAGCATTAAATGCCTCCCAAGACACCAGCAACCAAAGAACACGAGGATGTGCATAAAGAAGGGTTCAAAGCACTTTATCGGTCTGGAATAAACCTGCAGAGAGCAATTTTGGCTGCAACCACCAAAAAGCCTCTAAAGTTTGACCACAGTCCCTGTAGACGGTGACCTAAGAGGTGAGGCAAGTTCGGCCAATGCACGGTAGAGACAAGGACTGGATGGGAGGTGTTGAGGCATGTTCAGAAGTTTGGAAAATGTCAAAGCACTTCATCTAATCTTCACAACCTAACTCAGTGGTTTTGTGTGTAATTCACCAAGATAACTGGGATGGAGCCACTACAAAATGTTAAGTAAAAAAAAACAAAAAAACAACATTCTCACCACTTGAACATTGTAAGTCCATGCAATACGGGCCAAGAGGAATCAACAAGTTCACCTGGCAACTCTTCAACAGAACAAATATACCACAACAACTATAAATGTATCTCAACTTTCCCATATTTAACCATCAAACGCATGAACCAAGACGCTCGTGATTCATTTCCAGTTCTGCCAAGTCCAAAAACGTTCCAGCACTTTTTGCAGTGGTCGAGAATGCGGTTCCTGTGGTCCTTTATCCAGTTTTAGGTGGTGGTGCAACAAAATCCGGGTTGTATGCTGGCTGGGCTAGGTAGTCCACGTGTGGGGCTGTAGCACCGGGCTGCGGATGGACAGGAGGCTGCAGAGGGTACGCTTGCTGTCCGGGGGTGAATGCAGCCTGGCTGTAAGGAATCGGGTTGGGAGGGTAGCAAGGACCGGCTGGACACAGAAAGAAAGGACGGAAAGAGGATCAAGGAGCTGAAAATACTCTGACAGTAACCATTACTTCAGTTCCGTCAAGGCAAATTCTTATCATACAACATCTGGACCTGACTCATCTTCATACCAGCAGAGGTTATTCCACCTCCACCTCTGACTGCAGCTTTTCTGATGCACCAAAACTGCATCACATGCTTTAAAGCTACACTGCAATGTGTCATTACCCCATGTTTAACAGTGCATCTAAAAAAAAAAAAAGGTATATAATCATCAACTTTGTGTAATGATCATGTTGCTTCTGAAAACCACAAGACTTTTATTTGTCCATTTCCTCTATTTCGATCTATTTTATCAATGCACCCCTCTTGACATCTGTATAAAGTACAGAACAGCTACATTTATTTATTTATTTCATTATAATAGGCATTAGGCAGCTGAATCACCAGCCGCATCTGAGACGTATTGCTATCTCTTTTTAGTGGAAGCTGATGAATCTTTATTCGTTTTTGGAACATTTTAGCATTTTCTCCCTCCAAGTTTTAATCCTCTATTTAGTAAACAAAAGCTAAGAACATTTCAGTGTAGTTTCTTTCTCTTAAGAAAATCCTGGTTTCTTTATTAGGGCTATATTCACTCATTTGTTAAACACATCACTGCGACTGTAAAGCCTGTGTTGAGCAGCAGTGGATCCAATTAACAGAAAGTAACATTAAGTCTTTTTAAGGCCTTATCAGTACCATTGTGAATGCAAGTCCAGACCTATTTTGTGTCCATACTGGCAAAAAGGTGTGATGGATATGAAGGAAAATTGGCAGTCACTGTTTGCTTTTCTGAATTCTGACATGTGACCCTAATAACTTTACATTTACCAGTTACATTAAGGCATTTTGAGGCTTAAAATTCAAATAATTTGATTTTAAAGACATACAGAAACGCTGAATATTGAGCGAACATCTAGAGGAGGATCTGGATGAATGACTGCCACCATTAATGCTTTCCGCATTCTCACCAAAAGCAGACCAAAAGCTAGCCAACTGATGGTAGCCACATTACATTCACATCATTGTTTTTGTGGATTGTCTCAGCTGTTTTGTAGCCACTTCCTGTCAAATTCTCAGTGGGATAGTCTCTGTAGTTAGTCCATTAATCTGCTACTTTCTCCCTTTGTAGAATCACTTATGTTATACAACATTACTGGCAGAGTAACTCATCCAAGTGGGAGCTTCAGTGTATTTGTTCAGTTCGAATGTGCTTCAATTCTCTATATGCAGGCAGGTCACTGAGGAATCTTTCGCATAATCGTTTGTTATTTTTAAAGAATGTGATGCATTAGTCATAAATCTCCTTTTCAAAGGCTACTTTTCATTTTTAGTCCAGACAACAAATATTTTCTGTCATTGTTTTTGTAGACAGAATTTATACTGGTAGTGTGTTGTGAAAGGGGAAGTTTGATTTGAGAACAGGCTGAAACAAATAGACCTGCACCTCTTTGTCTAGGTTAACAAAAACCAACACTCACTGGCTTCCTGATATGTTGGTGGAGGTCCTGCTGTGAGCGGTTGTCCGTGGTAGGGTGATGTTGGCATGGGCTGCGCTCCGTAACCTTGGGGTGGCGGGTGGGCTCCGTAGCCTTGAGGTGGAGGGTGGGCTCCGTAGCCTTGAGGTGGGGGGTGGGCTCCATAACCTGGCTGCACTGGCACGGGTTGGTAGGGTGGGTATTGGGCTCCCTGGTAGGACTGTGGCTGTGTGGGTGTTGCAGTCTGCTGCCGGGGGTACTGCTGAGGAGCAGTGGTGACCACTGTGGTGTGGGTGGTGGTAGCGATCACAGCTGTAAGCAAATGCAACACAAAACAATAAAAGTTTGGGTGCTTAATCTTAGTTTCAGTTAAAGTGGAGGAGTACAGCAATGGGAGGAATTGCTAAGCTGTTTTCTCAGAGGTTAACCACCATTGACTTTCATCACCACCAACTCAGGGGCTCATGATTATTCTTACACAGTGGGAAGTACAAAGCATTACCACAACAACAAAAAACAGCAGATGTTCAGATTCCATTCAGAGAAGTTATTTGGTTGTGCAACAGAAATAAATCAAGTCAACGTTCTACAAATGTTCCTGTCTTATGAAATGTAATTTATTTATCGTTATATAACATTGCATGAGCTTCTTCATTTTCACCGGAGAGAAGACAGTGACTCACGTGTGTCATTTTCACTGTGCTTACTTTTCAAAATTAACATTTGAATACAAATATTGAAACACTCAACTGAGTCAACTGTCGTGACCAAGTCTCTCAGCACCAACAGTGTGTCTATTTTTTGACTTTCCTAACCTCTGGTTTTATCTCTCACACTACCCACTGTCTGCCCGCAGCTACTGGTTTAGGTTGTTGAGGCCTGATGCAGCTTGGAAGGCAGACCTGCAGACATTAGTCAGGGACGGAAAATAATACACCAACTGTGTTTTCAGATACACAGTCGCACTAAGCTCTTGATCTATTCTGTTATTATAGTCAATATTGTTATAAAAAGAGACGAAAAAGGACGGTACTGAGACTACTATCAGGTCTGTGTCATGGAAACTACACATGATTTGATTAGTACATGCAGAGATTTACACAGCGGTTGAAAATCCACATCATCGTTATTTGTTACTTGCCAGATTGATATAAAGAAATTCATATAAAAATATAAACACGGAGCCAAAGCTCCACCCTTGGGATTATCAGTGTTTTGACTACATCCATCACTGTGCAACTTAAGTGAAATAGAAACTGTATTGTTTAGAAATCATTATGTAAAGCCTAAGGGGAGAGAAGATATGGAAAACAAGTGTGTGTGTCTGTGTGTCTGTGTGTCTGCCCCACCATTTTTTTCCCCTAACAGGGAGGGAGTTATCATGACCACTTCCTGTAAATGACGTGGGATGGTCTGGAGTTTTCCCCTAGTGGTTGTCGTGGAAACTATGACTCACACGAGGTGGAGCGCTGACATTCCTGGATGTGATCCTGACAAGCAACAGTCCCAGTCAGGGAGTCCACATTCTCGCCTGCTGTGTTTAAGCCTACCACTCTAGTCCGGAGTTGAGACACTGCACGGATCAAGCTAGCTAAAAGACTACACTGACAGGAAGTGAAGAATCTGCAGTATTAACGACGGTGAACTTGTTCCATTATTGACGGGAATGCACACACACCTCGGGGTGCTTTCCCCCACTTTGGGGAATTCTTTAAAAGAAGCAGGTTAAAGGGTGGACACAAATAGATAAGTGATATCAAGTCAAAGCACTGGGTAAAGAATGCAACTTAGAATAAATATGGCAGCAGTAGTAATGTGTGGAAGGCGAGGAGGAGTACAGAAACATGAACTGGAATTATATCCACCCTGTTGTAATGGAGAGACACCAGAGGATGAAGGCTGTCCGTCTCTGATTGCACAAAGCTTGTATAGATAAAGGTGTGGCAATGTTTTCCCTGTTTAGGTACACATTTACTGTTAGCTTGTTAAAATGTTGAGTCCAATTTATGTTTGCATCTCTCCGTCCTTCTCTCTTCCTTCCTGACGCTTGTCTAAGCCAGCCTCATGCAAGAACCGCTTGTACGGACAGATTTGTTCTTAGAGAACACAAAAGAGTGATTGAAGAGTATTTGTGGTGTTTGGTTTTCTCATGCAGTATCTTAGTTACTAACTAAATTCCCTGTTGTATGAGTCAGGGGAATAATTGATTTTGCCCTAAACCATAATGACCATAATAAACCAAAATTTTTAGTCATATGTTACAAATTGTACCTCTAAGGGCAAGGCTGATTAAATTCAGTATGTTTTTATGACTGTGGCGCTCAGCTGCAAGTCCATTCATCCCTACTGAAATATAAATCTTTAAATACAGCTAAGAAATAAACTGTTTCATTTTTTTTAGTGGTGCAAATATCCCATGGTTATTCCTTAACCATCAGGGCACAGAAGCTTAAAGCAAACATTAATCCAACAAGGAAATAGTGTATATGATGGGGACTATTCTAAGCCACAGGGTTGGGGTACAGGACGTTTACGGATGTGGGACTGAGGTCTGTTGCACAGGAATAAACTAGATCGAGCTCTAGTTACACAGGCAATACTTGTTAACTGGGTGAACTCATTGTTGGTTGGGGGTTTTACGTTTACATTTATCAAAACATAGACTATCGACCTATCCTTTGATGAGGGCAATTTCATTAAAACCAGAACTAAAAATTAGAACTGAAAACCAGAGCTAAGCAGGCCTTGACTTGTAAAACGACAGCGTATAAACTACAGCAGTATTCAAGTTTGGCTTGTGTTCCAAACAGCAATTATCACTGATGACTGTACTGATTCAGCAACCTGCAGGATACACTTATCACCACAGAAGATCATTAAAAAGCCACAGTGAACCCTTGCAGAGCCTGCCGAATGATGGCAAACAACACAAATGTCAAAAGACAAACATCACAGAATGAATCACCTCTTTGTAACGGCTGTCAGTGTCTCAAATCCAATTCATATCATTGTGATTTGGGGAATGTTGGACCATTTCTAAGCTTTGTTTCTCTGTGTCTGTGTTATAAGAAAGTTGAAGTCATTAAGTAATGAAAGTCATGAGGTGGGTGGCCCAGACACGCTTCAGATGAGTGTCCTGATGTTCTGTATCGAAAACTAGACACCCTGGAAACCAAGAGTCTGATATCATGATTAAGTCGTGGTCAAAAAGTGGTAGATTTGAAAGGCAATCTGGTACCTAAATATGGCAACTAAATACTGAGACGACTAAGGGAAATTCCAAACAAAATTAAGGCTTCGGTGTGTCGTTGTTTCAAAAATGCATGTGTCCACATTACAATGTACTTCCCCTTTACTTCAGCCCCTGAAACTTTGACTACTGTAAACATCAAGGCTGTAGAGCTCTATCTCATTAATCAGGATTAGTAGATGGTGGGGGGCTACTTACGTCTTGGCTTGCGGCACATCTTGTACAGGCAGCAGCAGGGACAAACACAGCAGCAGACAACTATGAGCACACTGGCAACAAGGCCAACAATACCAAGGACCATGGGAACTGGTGAATAATGGTGACGACTCCAGTCCATGCTAAAAAAGGAGCAAAGAGGAAGTCACATGAGTCAGTACTGATGTTACAATTACATTAAAAAGGCACATAAAAAAACAACTTTTGTCAGGCAGCCTTTCCTGGAAAACACAAATCAGTTCTCTATTATACATACAGAATATTGTCAAGTTTGTAAAATCCCTAAATAGACATCAGACATGTTTAATATTCTGCGATGTAAATCTACAATCCTGCTGCAGGTTGCAACTGATTCACACATTAGCTTCACGCCGGTGGTCGTGCACAGGAAGACACCACTTCCTGTTTCTTACTGCATAATTGCTGCAACAGGCTGCAACAACACATCTATGACGTGATTTCACCGGGACAGAGAGAGAGAGAATCAGAAGGAACCCACTTCAAGTATTTCTGTCTCACCATCTAACATGGAAATTGTCACCTGTAATTAGAAGTAATTTATCATCTATTACAGAATTAAGCAGTAGAATACCAGTTTTCTTGTTCTTCCTCGGTAAAACGCTGGAAACTATCTCGACAGCAGTATTTATTGTTACAGTTTCCACAACAGAATCCATTCCAGCACGTCTGGGATCCATGGTACTTGTAGTGCATATCTGTGTACGATTCACAGTCCTTGCTCCCCGCTGTAACAGAGCAGAGACAGAAAACAGAGAAGAGTTGGACAGGTTAGCTTCCCTGTAAGATTAATGAAATACACACATGCCTCATTTCACAGCTTTAAGGTTTTATTAAAGTTATGGTGTAGAACGTTACAAGGTGAAACACAATATGGACAGAAGATGTATTTGCAGCTATTTTTTTGCCACTTAACCGATTGTATTAGTATTGTTTTAAGCAAAGACGCCACACATTATCTACTCCGGTTTATTGCGATGTGAGGATTTGCTGCTTTTCTTTCATATACACTGATGAACTGACTGTCTTTGGGTTTTGGATTGTTGGTCAGACAAAAAAAAAGCTATTTAAATGTGTAGCCCTGAGCTGCTGAAATTGTATTACACACTATTTTATGGCAACTTATGGACAAAATTGTTTAAGACAGAGCCCTATCGATACATGATTTCTGAAGCCATGCTAATACCATTATTAGAAAGACAAAAAAATCTAATCTCAATACATCAGTGGATACAAACATTTTTTCAAATGATCCCTCAAATGTGGATCAAACACATAATGAAGGCAGGATAGCTTTCAGTTTTTTATAAATGACATAGCGCAGATAAACTGTTGATTTAATAATCATACAGTATCCCAAACATCATTTATTACCATGCTCTCTAAAAACAAGTTTTCATATCAGTGCATACTGTGTAACATGTAAGTCGATACAGATACATCTATAGGCCAATATCAACCAATAATACTGACCAATCGATACTGGTCAAGCTCTAATTGTAATAGGCTTTAAACAGTATTTTATAGGCAAAATACTTCATGAGATATGCTGTATGTAATTAGTATGTATTTATTCCAACACTAATATCTGGTGCTACCAAAATAAACCCTCAGTTGCTACTGTACAAGCTAGCTCAAAGTAATGCAGTATTATAGAACAGTCCTGTAATAGATCCTGCATTAGCTGATGAATGTTATGATGTCCAGTCTTTGCTGAGACTATATAGAAATATGGTGAACTTTATGGTCATTGGCTCGCGTTATAAATGAGAGATGTTTGTTAACCCTCGTCTATCTATCAATGGGGTCCGTTCAGCTAGAGCTGTTCACTCCCATGGATTTTCCAAGGCAAAGACAGACAGTGTGTCTATTTACAGGGCTCATCACACCACATCCAACAATAGCGACACAGTCGAGGAAATGCCGTAGCATCTACAACGACAAGTTAACTGAGGCGACCACTTCACTCCTGAACGTCTGCATCTTGGTTGTTTCTTTTTCAACCACAGCCTGTACTGACATTTTAAGAAGAGGAACTGGTACCAGAGTGCTTGCCTCTTACCTAAACAGTTTTAGCGGAGACACACTGATGTTAAAGCAGTGTCGGCGATGCTATCGTCACTGGCATCGCCCCGAATTTGGTCTGTTTGAGCCGCCGTTACTCTGTTTGGCTAAGCTAACTGACGCTAACGTTTAAAACGCGCAGAAAATAATTAAACAACGACACAACAACGTGGGAGACAGAGAAGAATACAACGACTGGAGGTTAAAAATCAAACTCACCGGACACATATTGGGCCAGGGTCACACACAAAGCCAACACAACAACACTGCACAGGCCTGACGCCATAGCTCCTGAAAGATTCCCGGATTCAGGCAGGCAGGACTCGGGACTCTGTTCTGACAGTTGGAGCGGAGCTGCAGTCTGCTGAGCGGCTGCTGCAAAGATCGTCTAAAAACACAGTGGCCACACTCAGTCAGAGGCCCGCCCACCCTTCCGTCATGAATCATTTTCCTCTCAGCGATGATGGTCTCGTGACAAGCATTTTGTCCAGCTGAGGTTAATTTTTATATCACTGCCACTGACCGTTGTTTCTTCTTAAATTCTAATGTTTAAATAATAATAAATAAAGCATGCCAAACTAGCTGAATTAGTACTAGTCATGAATTTCATTATCTCCACGAGAATTTAACATTTCTTATGTTATGTTACCCTTCTTCTTTTCTAGAACTAAAAACTTATGAACTTTTCACTCCACTACATGTATTTCATAATTAGTTACCATTTTATATAGATTCTCTACATTAATAATGCGAAATGTAATGAACAATGTAATAATAGAATATTACTAAAGGTTACAGCTCTACTAATCCTGATCAAAGTAGTCCACTTTTACCAGTTGTAAACATGAACACATCAATAATTATAACACAATCACTAGTAAACAACTTTTGGGACTAAATACATTTTAATGGTATTTTTTATGCACTTTTTACTACGTAAACCTTTTGAATGCAGAACTTTTACTTGTAGGAGAGGATTTTTAGACTGCATTATAGCTGTTTTTACATAGGGAACAGACCTGAGTATTTATTCCACCACGGTTATCTACAAAAGTACATTAAGCCATAAGGCTCACTTAAGTAAGTTTTAAGTAACTTTTCCATTGTATATACTTAATTCTGCCACTTTACTGCATTGCAGAGGGGGATATTGCACTTTTTTCTCCACTTCATTTAACTTCTAATGACACCTACTTATTTTCTAAATGGCTTTAGATTGCTCATACAAAACATAATTTTATCAGTTTCACGATCCGTGTGTGAAAAAATATGATGCATCAGGGCGACGACATTAAAATGCTTCTTATGTAATGATTTACTAATTATGACTATCTGCTTACATATAATGTAAATAACACTTAGAAAGGGGACATTCTAAAGTATTTTCACTTTTCCTTTTTAAGCATTTATTTTCTACACATTTGGTTTTTGTGACATTTGATG
>CAEMYA010000098.1:1038827-1103993 GCA_903131615.1 Diplodus sargus | reverse complement strand
AAAACCTTTAGTGAACGGTTACTGCTTATACATGCATTTATTTAGAATTCTGCATGATGTAAGCACAAGATTCAACTAAATAATAGTACTTTAACTTTGTGTCCAGCTGGTCAATAACCCTTATTGGACGTAATGTATCTTAAAATGGCTGGTTCTATCTAATACCAGTCCAAAACTCGAAGATACTGTAATGAACTAACTATAGCCTAACTAAGTATGAGTGTCCTTTGCTTGATTAATGTTTATCAAAACTTGCTGCCTATAAATTTACAATTGAATGCCAGTTTGATATGATGAAGTGAAAACAAAATGGCAACTCAGTCTGACTACCCGACAAGGGCAGATGGTATTGCACAACGAAGTCTGTGGTAACAGGAAATGCTCATGAGTTCTCTTATGGAGGAAGACATATCAGTTGGTTGCACTCTCACATCTACGGGACTCGCCCACTGTATCTTTTTTGCTTGAGTGGGTGCTGTGAGCTGTGTCCACTGATGTGTGCTGTTGGCAAACAGCCTGGCCAACTGTAGACAAGACAGAAGTGCATCTGGCTGCTGAGGGCATTCTGGTGTACTTGTGGTTGCAGAGAAACGAAAGCACCTCCCTAATTTTTTATGTAGCTGAACATTTCTGGTCCAGACATGAAGCTTACGGTAATTAATTTCACATGGCTCCCGGTGAAGCCTTTTTCTGTTTCACTTACTCATCTAACTCAATAAGAACAACTCAGAGAGGATTCATAGATGAGATCCTGTTTGGGCTTTGAGACATGAGCGGAAGTGACAGATTACACTGTGGTTTACATGTACTAAATGAGGCTGTGGCTGATGTACAGATTATCTATATTTGTGAGCATTTCCTGATTTCACGTGGGCAGTTGTGGGGACTATAGGTGGCAATATGAGAATGTGAGAAACTATAGATCCTGCAGTCAAAATCCTCCAAAAGTAATAACTACAGATTATGGAGCACAAAACGGTCTGTCATCAATATGCAAATATGCATTTAGCATGGGATCATTTACATGCATTACTGGTAAATTAAGGTATAAACCGGATTTTTACATTGCTGGTCAAGGTAGAGATAATTTTGACATTTTCACCCACAAAGTACATTATAATGTTTAAGCATGTCACCAGACATATGGGAATCATAGCTGTCAGACAAATGACGTGGAGTAAAAACTACAACATTTCCGTCTGAAACAGAGTGGACGGGTGTATGTAGCAGCACAAAATGTAAAACTCAAGAAAAGCACAAGTGGCACAATGTTTTGCTGTACTTTAGGAAATGTACATACAGTGGTTACATTTCAACACTGCCCTGAGGTTATAAAAAACTTATGAGGCACAAGGTGTGTACACACATAGATTCTCCTCAGGAGCCATTTTAAACATAATAACACTGGCCCTGTTAACTGTTTAACAGAAATTTTGTAAATGAAAAAAATATATAGATTTAGAATTTGTGCTCTTGGAATTTAGGTAGAACTTGGCTAGCAAGAATGCAGGCAGGTTAACCAGTAAAATTAAATTAATAACATTAATAACAACTTTTTGGAGCCATTTGTGTCAAACATTTAATCCAGTCTGGTTTAAAAACCCTAACCCGCATAAACAAAAACATGTTGTATTTGTTTGTTTCCCAAATATATGGAAGCCCATTTCCACCAGTTAGATTTTTTTTAAAAAATCAATGAAAACTGGATCATTTAAAAAAGAAAAAAATTACCATGCTTATAATTTTTTACTTTGATCTCATAAATCTGAGTTACAGGTTTCATTGGAATTGCCATCACTGAGAGCCTATTTTGCTGAGCAAACATCACCACCCTGGCTTAAAAAAGCACAGAAAAGACTTAAAAAACTTAAGAAGCTTCAATTTTGCAGCAAGATTCTGGTCAGCTTCCACTGAGGAGCAATAGAATGCATCCTGGATGGAAACATCACAAACTGGAATGGTTGGTGCATGGCCCAGGAAGGGGAAGGCCCCACGGATAGTGATTGAAAATTGTAACAACATCCCATGTAGAGAGCATTAGGGACATGGGTGAAGTGAGATGTCTGCACAGAGGCCAAAAGTCACTAAAACAGGACAATACCCAACCCAGCCAAAGTCTGTCCCTGCTGCCATCTGGCAAAAGATACAGGAGTATCACTAGACTATAGAGGGAGCAGCGTCATTCTCCAGGCCATGAGACTCCTGCCCTTATCCTCAACACTGTTGTTTAAAAAATTACAATACATTTACCTTGTAGCTTGATTTAGCATGGGAATATGTTTTTCATCAAGTTTGGTTTTCATCTTTTTTTTAGCTGGGGGACATGGGCTTCCATACAAGAAGGCTAATAATAAAGAAAATTCCATCTACTTGTATAGCTTGCATTTAATCTATACAAAGAACTGAAAGAGTTAAAGATCTAAATAAAAGACAGCGTGTCAGAAGTCCAGCCCTGCATATTAGAAATGATTGCCAACTCCTAACGTGACCTGCAGGGGGCAGCAACATACCGTTCGTTTGTCCCTTGGTTTATCCATGCTGTGTTCAGGAGTTCATTTTTGGACAGGGTCTGAAGACAAAAGACTCCATAGAGACCTTCAGTGTCTAGATGGAAAATATATTACATTTATACATCTCCCGCCTTTACTATTTGATGCCTTCTTGCATACGAAATAAAGATGTGGTTTTTACACTGTCTATGTTATGTCACTGCAGAGACATAACATACTGTGTGTGTGTGTGTGTGTGTGTGTGTGTGTGTGTGTCAACCATTACAGGTTCAGTGTCTCTTTTTCAACACCAGGGGTCACCTGTGCACAAGAAATCCCTCTACCCCACCCACGACATGACAGCAGCTCCGTTTTGAGCTGAAGTTAAAACTCATGACACGTATGTTTAAAGTATGTCAATCAGTGTATCCATTCAGAATTAGGCACACAACACTTGAAGGGACAGTCTAACTGTCCACTTTTAACATGGAGTCTACAGACATCCATTAATGTCCTTGTGAATTCGCAGCACCTGCGCCCTGTCAGCAATGTCGATAAACAAACTGTGATTTATGTGCAAAGTGTTTAGGTCACAACACATATGAATATGTAAATACACACATTCAAACACTGACATAGAAAACACCATCCTAAAGATAACAGTGTTTTATTACATTACATGACTCACACGCGACTGGTAAACTGGCCTTTGACGTAAGCGAGCAAGATATCGCGAGACTTCCGCTCGGTCTCGGCCACGGTTGTAAGCTCTTATAAGCACTGCACATCCTCGTCCTTTTCGTTCGTCCTCAGTGCAGGATAACGCAGCAGTCATCTTCCCCGGCTTCGTCTTGAAACGACTTCTTTTTTTTATCATTCACATCAGAGTCGCTCCGCTGCTATCATCCTGCCCACTACACTATTTATTGAGAGGATAACGACGTCGAGTGTGTAGTTTCCAAGAGGTAAGTTTCTTATTTTGTCATCCTGACCCCTCACTTTTGGCTTTAGCTTCTTAGCTAACGTTAGCAGCCTAGCTCGCTAACGTTAAGCTCGGTCACCCGGCAAGGACCACGAGCGATAGCGCTTTACATTAAGACTCAGCCTGTTTTACAGTAAATACCGTTTCCCCTCATGCTCCAATCTACCAAATTCTTTAAATGGTAACATTAAAGACAGAAAGTCGTGACTCTTGCTGCCTTTAATGTTTAATGAGCGTTGCATGATTTCCGAGATATCCCGTTAAAAGCACTTACTGCTCATGATCGCTTGCAAACGATTCAAAATGTCGACTTTTATTAAGCTCGTATCGTCAATAACAGCAGCCAAAGGCTTGTGTAAAAAACAGTGTTGATATTTTGTTGATAAACATATACGAGTGCAAGCAAGGATACCGGTAAAGTCAAAGGTTTCATAATCTGACGGCATACAGCGTTCATTATAACACCAGTTACATACTCGCGGGTTGATTACATGTGAGACGACACGTAGTCTAATCAAACGTATATAGGTAGTCTACGGACCTATATTTGTAGGTACTATTAGTTTCACCTCAAAATGGGCTTTCTGGCTTGTATTTCTTTTCCCGAAACTTAAAGGGGGGGCAAGTGTGGGAGTGATCACTCTGTCGAGGAATGTGTAGACCTGGCTCCATCTGGGTGGGAGGTTATGACACAGGGATTGGCGTAAACTACGTAATTTTCGGTTTTACGCAATCACATTTTTTTTCAAGATAATAATATTTTAACGTGTTTATCACAATGTCACGTTCAGACACCCGTTGCAATGACCCCAGCAGTTCAACCAATCCAGGAAATGAGATGGTAAAGGGGTAATTTGAGAGGACAGTTGAGACAAACTGGAAAAGATCCTGGTGGTGATGGTTTCAGAGAGGCACTCAAACCCTCCCTTTATACACGAGATAGCAGGCTATTGTAACTTTAAAACTGTTTCGCTTGAAGGTCTATTGTTGACCTTGAAAATCATTGTTTAACAAAAAATGTCACTTTTTGTGAACTTCATTTAAGAGAACAGAAAACTTCATTGACCTATTTAAAACATAAAAACACACGGACCTTTAGCAATTTATTTCTTGTCAAGCCTTTCTTTTGTATTGTTGAAATATCCCTTTCGTTTTGGTCAGGCAGACAGTAGGACACTTTGGGGTTCTATTATGTATTATTATTAACTTATTGTGTGTAAATTACACTGAAACTGTTTTAATTGACTGCTTCACCAGCAAAAAAGGGGGGAAAAAACTGTCCTTGGTATCTTTGGTTGTACTTTGCCTTTAAGCAAATACCCTGCAAAACAGGTTTCTGTGGCAGATGGAAGTTTTACAAGAGTTTCATCTGTCTCATTTACTCCTCCAGACAATCATCGTCATCAGTGCTGAGTATGGATGTACTTTTGCGTCGCTGTCCATTCCTGGCTCGTGTGCCCCAGGCCTTCCTCCAGCAGACCAAAAAGTCTCTGGTGGTGTACGCCCAGCAATGCCCCATCATGATGGAGCTGGCCTCTAAGCCCATGGCCCCTTCAATGGCACGGGCCTTATGCTCCTCCTCTTCATCCTCCTCTTACCAGAAGACCGAGGACACCATGTCTGCCAGTGAAGGTGAGGGTCGCAAATAAGGAAAAGATGCATTTTTTTCCCTCCACCTATTTAACACGGTCATGATATTATATTCAGGTGTTGTACTCCAGTTAATGAAATAACTGAGGTATTGCTGTGAATGCTATTGTTTAAAAGTTTTTAGTAGTGAAATATCTAAAGTTTAAAACTTCTTTTGTCCTCTTGCAGCCAAGGAGGCGGAGCCCAAGCTGCCTGCTGGCCACCCTATGCCACCGCAAGGCCAGACAGCGGCCTCTAAATGCCCGTTTCTGGCTGCCGAGATGGGCCAGAAGAACAGCAGTGTGGTCCGCCAGGTCGGCATGGAGTTCCAAGAAGATGTTCAGGAAGTCCGTACTGTCCAGAAGGGTAAGAGTCATTTAGAAATGGATTTGATTACATTGTTGTGATCCATTACTCTATAAATTATTCTAAACTATTTTTTGTCCTCCCTTGGCCTTATTTTAGAAGTGTCCCCTTCCCAGCTGAAGAAGCCGTCCATGAAGGGAAGTGGAGATGAGCAAACTAATCTGATGAAGGCTCTCCTGAAACAGCGGCCGAAAAGAGTCTCTCACCTGCTGCAGGACAACTTGCCCGATAGTAGTACGTTTTATTAATGCATTGTGACAACTTATTGAAAAGTAAAAGTTTTAACACAGAACTGTCATATTTATTTAACAGGAAGAGTTGTTAAAATCAGTCAGTCACTGTGAAGTCAGTTTGTTTTGGTCTGTTTTGTAAGGTGAACAGAGATTTTCATCACATGAGGCATTGCTCCACTGATCCCAATGCAAGCCTTATTAAGCAAGCTTTGTCTCTTCTGTTACAGTGTCCCGCTTCCGTTATGATGACTTCCTTGAGAAGAAGATTGTAGAGAAGAAGAACGACCACACATACCGTGTGTTTAAGACTGTGAATCGTCTGGCCAACGAGTTTCCGATGGCCGATGACTTCTCAAGATCCTTGGAGGACAAGAGGGAGGTGTCTGTTTGGTGCAGCAACGACTATCTGGGCATGAGTCGACACCCACGGGTCGTCCAATCCATTATGTAAGTAATGGGGGAGTGGTTTGTGTGAGGGTGATGTAGCGGAAAAACACACTTGACTCTGTCCCCTGGGTCCAGACGTGTTTACATGTTAGAAGACAAACATTTTTCTTGCATCTCCATGTCTCCTGTTGACAGAGCACATAGTAATTGAATACAACCTGACCCTCATGAGTGATCCAGTCCATTGTTTGTGTGGGTGTAGAGTGTTAGTTAGGCACAGTGTACACTTAAACTTCACTGGGGCCCAGTGAGGTGGGATGTTTTTCTTCTCCTTTGAGCTTGTCTGAGCTTGCCCAGCTCTCTTGTTGTCTGTACAGCAGTAACACCTAAAGCAATCTGTTCATTACTATTAGGCAACTCTCTTATCTATCTTAATTATTTATATAATAATATAATAATATTAATGTTGTTTGTCCATCTTCTTATCTGTTTACAGGGATACTCTACGTAAGCATGGTTCAGGGGCGGGAGGCACCAGGAATATCTCCGGGACCAGTAAATTCCACGTGGAACTGGAACACGAGCTGGCTGACCTTCACAACAAAGACGCAGCACTGCTCTTCACTTCCTGCTTCGTCGCCAACGACTCCACCCTCTTCACTCTGGCGAAGATGCTGCCTGGTAAACTAAAATAATAATACAATGTGTGATAATCACGTAAATGCTTTGATGCAGACGCTGTTCGGCTAGCTCTCGTTCTCACTTCCCCTCTTTCTTGTCTGCTTTTTTTAGGTTGTGAAATCTACTCCGACGCAGGCAACCATGCCTCAATGATTCAGGGTATCAGAAACAGCGGTGTTAAGAAATTTATTTTCCGCCACAACGATGTCGCCCATCTCCGAGAGCTCCTACAGAAGGGAGACCCCACAAAACCGAAGATTGTGGCCTTTGAGACCGTCCATTCCATGGATGGTTAGTTTGGAATAGTCCCCATTATTTTTTAAATGTTTTTATTAAACCATCTATAAACCTGACTTACTAGATTGTTGCTCATTAGATGTCATGAAAATCTAAAGAATCCCTGACTGACAAGAAAGTAAAATAGAGCTATACAAGAACCAGCATTCAATCAAATGTAGTAATTTTACTAGCAAAGGCAACATAATTTATAGATGTGGGATCAGACAGTAATTGCCTATTTTATGCCTGTACTTTGGCTAAGCTTTTCTTTCCATCCTTCCTTCTGTAACACAGGTGCTGTGTGTCCGCTGGAGGAGATGTGCGATGTTTCCCATGAGTTTGGTGCCATCACCTTCGTAGACGAGGTTCATGCTGTGGGCCTGTACGGTGCCAGAGGAGGGGGCATTGGAGACAGAGATGGCATCATGCACAAGATGGATATCATCTCAGGAACACTAGGTCAGTACATAAACTCTACTAAAACAAGTTATCTATCACATTCTTCTGAGAATTTAAAATGTTCTTGGGTCATTGACATTTCACATAAATTGCTAGCTCTAGCATTATATTTATTTTTTCCATATATAGTTTGATCTATTTTTAATTAATATGTTTTCATGAAACTGCTCCTCGCTCGTAGGGAATCTCGTAGCACTCTGTTTTGTTGTTATACTCAGGAGCAGGCCATGTCTGTGTCACTGAATATGCCAGAGGGCTTAAAGAAGCTGGAGCAGCTCTGTTGTTGCTAGGAGACTGTGGGCTCTTGTTGCACCCTTATTGAATTACTCCCGTTTGTTTGTCGCTGTCAAGCGGAGGGGGCATTTATTTCTACCTCAGAGCTCTAAAGCCCCTCTAACCCTGCAGCTGACATTTCAGAATAATCAAGTTTGTAAGATTACAGTGGGAGGATTTTGTGCAGACCACCCAGTTTGACATAAACAAGAATTAATGCTTGAATTATACAAACCACTAATGAATCATGTCCTGTTCCAGGCAAGGCCTTCGGTTGTGTGGGCGGCTACATTGCGAGTACCGCTGCCCTGATAGACACGGTGCGTTCCTACGCTGCTGGTTTCATCTTCACCACCTCTCTGCCACCAATGCTGTTAGCCGGAGCAAGGCAGTCGATCCAGGTTCTTAAAGGCGAGGAGGGCCGTTCACTGAGACGCAAACACCAGCGCAACGTAAAGCTGCTCCGACAAATGCTGATGGACTCTGGGCTGCCGGTGGTGCACTGCCCCAGCCACATCATCCCAGTCCGGGTAAATATTGTTGACTTTATTGCCCAATGAAAATATGATAAACGCAGATTGTATACCCAGTCTGTCTCCCCACAGTCTCTAATGGCTCTGCATATTTCTGTTATTGTTTCCAGGTATCAGACGCTGAGAAAAACACAGAGGTGTGTGACCTCATGATGAGCCGCCACAACATCTACGTGCAGGCCATCAACTATCCCACAGTTGCCAGGGGAGAAGAGCTCCTGCGTATTGCCCCAACACCACACCACACCCCTGAGATGATGAAATACTTTGTTGGTAAGACAATATAGTCTTGTATTCATGAAGTTAAAATGTAAATTCACTCTGAAGATTAGACTTGTCTTTCATTTGTATTGGAGAATTCTAGAATAAAGATTAACTCAACCTCCTTGCTTCTTTTTCCGCTACAGAGAGGTTGGTGGACACGTGGAAGGAGGTGGGCCTGGAGCTGAACCCCCACTCCTCAGCAGAGTGCACCTTCTGCCAGCAGCCGCTGCACTTTGAGCTGATGAGCGACCGGGAAAAGTCTTACTTCAGCGGCCTCAGCCACCCTATCTCAGCCTGCGCATAACACTACTCACCACTGCTGGCTGGAGATGGCACATACATGCTTGACACTCATTCCTTTGTCACTGTCATAGAATGCATTAATTATTCTTTGATAAGTCCTACTACACATATTATTTAAAATATTCTATGTTCAGATGTTCTATATGCTCCAAATAAAATTTGAAAAGAAAACGTTTGTTTCTCTGGCATGTCTTTCTTGGGTTTTAATAAAGCAAAGGGTATATCTGCTGATTTAATGATGAACCATGAATGAAATGGGGACTTCCATACACTTTGGCCAAATTAATGATGGAAATATCATTGAAATTGTAATAACATACCATTATAATTGTAGTATGGTAATGCTGCAGGAATTCCCTGGCTTAAGAATAATATTTCTACATGTTAGGAAGAAGGGAACTTGTTGAACAGCGCCTCCCAGAAATGACATTATTTTAATGTTTGTTTTTTCTGTAAAAATGAAAAGCAAAAATCGCCTTATCCACTTAATCTGATCCCTTACAATCAAGGTATACGTCTAAATACTTCTTGCCTTAGTCTAGTCTAAATACTTCTTTAGTTCCCCCGTACCATACACACTTCCTCTTATTTTGCACAGTTTTAAAGTCTTTCAGGCAAGAAAATGTGAATGAAATGTTTCATACTGCTGACGTAAGGGTTTTCTTAAGAAAATGGGCTGATGATGCTACGGTAGAGCAAATTATTTTCATTGAATGACCTAGGTTCTGGTGGTCTCGAAAGGCTAAAAAAAATGGGTCACAACAATTTGTCTGGATTGGTATCAGAAAATCTTTGCCCTACTGGTTGACTGTGTGAGTAACCAAATGATTTTGATCCACTGGCCTACTTGTGGTAGTGGGAGATGTAGGACATTGAAAAAAGGTTGTTTTGTTTGGTACTTATGAACACCTGGAAGAGACAATACTGCTATTAAAGGTAGAAACAAATCATCTGCGAATCCATGTGATGTTCACTTTGCTGAAGGACTTTTAGGCATTGATGAAAATTAAATGAGCTTCTTTGTGTATCTGTCTTGTGTAATACTATGTCCTGATAGCTTTAAGGTTAGAATGAAAGGGGTCCCTATTTGAACAAATTAAAATTATACGGAGGAAGTCTTTTCTTTCCTGCTTTATTCTCAGGGAGACAAAAAAAAAAAGAAGAAAAGAATCCAGTGTTAATGCAGTTTTGTGGAATTTACAGTTACTGAAAGCACAATAGAGTTATTGGACCGCAATAGAATAACGATTGTGCCATTTTTGTCAGGTGAAATCTGGGGGTCTGAGGGGGACCTACTAACCCACTGTCCTGTAAACCAGACGGGTATTACATGAATATTGTTTTCAGACTTGGAGGGAAAACAAAATAAAAAAAAGCGGTCACAATGGCTGGAACATGTAACCTCCAATCCTCAAGATCCACATAAGCCTTCAGACTGTCACACAGGTGGCTCGTGTTCGCTGCGGTCGAAGATCTGACACGAAACTGCCTCAGCCTCACGTACACAGGCTGCACTTTATCTCGTCTGGATATCACTTTATCTTATTCAGAGATACTTTGATTTAAACCTTATGGATAACGTGAAAAATCATGAATACAATCACAGTCTGTTTTCAGTGGTTTAGGTGTTGTAAAAGCCGCTGTTGCCTCATAAGAGGCCGGACTAGTCTGAAAATGGAAGTGAGAAACAGTTTTAACTGTTTCACAAATCAATTGTGTAAATAAAGATACTTCCCCTTTATGCTTGTTTCTATGCTATTCATGACCTTTTGGTAACATCATACAGAGATATGTTTAAATTCAATTTATACGACTGCATAAGCACACAGTTATCATGTCTCACCTGCTCATAATGTTTTGATGTCTTTGTCTTCGTATTGATTCTCGAGGTAAAGAGGCTTTTATAAAAGAGATGATAAAAAGATGCTTGTTAGAAGCAGCACTGGTATCGTGTTTGAAAAAAACTGCTGCAAACGTGCTCTCTTGGAGAAAATCCGTGCTTCTTCTGTGTCTGCCTGGGAACATCTGAACGCAAACTGTGGTGCAATGAAGAGTTTCGAGGATGGCCAAATCAGCTCTTTAAGGTGGAATACAATTTCCTTGAGTTGTAGACACAAAAAAAGCATGATTTCAAATTTTGTGTAGGAAAATACATTCTGCTGGTGGAAAAACCCCTCACATGTGGCACATCAGGAGGTGAAGGACTATGTTTGAAAGGAAAAAAACTTGTCTGAGTGGTGATGAACACTCCAGAACTTGAAGTGTGTGTGTACTTTACCAACAGGTGCACTGGTTCTATATTTCTCTATACTGTCGGGCCTGTACTCTTCAAAAGCTGTTTTCTTGGTTGAAACTGACCAAATGGCACGCGACAGGTCATCATGTCAGCAGCTTGAAGCATTTGGCTAATTGACTCTCCTGCTATTTTTATACTCTCAACTATGTGACTCATATCACTACCCCTCCTCACACACACACACACACACACGAAAATAAACCCACGTGTGCGACTGCCCACGTTTCAAGTTTAGATGGCTCTGGTAGTCGCATGCACTCATAAAGTGTCTTCTCAAACACCACCAACACCAAAACTTGATGTATTTACACTCCATTTTTCACATTTAGTGCTACTGTAATACATTTAATTCCCATTATTGAATTTAACACAAGATAAATGTAAATTTGACAGTGATTTGGCACATACTGCAACATTTACATTTGAAAAGACATTATAGAAAAGAAAAATACATTTAATTATTTACTGGAAACACTATTTTCAGGACCGAGCGAGAGGGACAGTTGTTTGCCTGTCATCTCCTCGACCCCACCAGGTTGCTGCATGTGCTTCCTCCCTTATCCACCATTTCCATGACAACTGATTCCTGCACGGCTGCCAAACTGTCAGCGGCGGACAAATGCAAGGAGCGAATGAAACTTTCGGCCGGCCCACAGCGGAGGTTGAAAGAGTCAAAATACTTCACTCACATTGAAATGATTCAGCTTATCTGCATGGAAACCCACAATGAGAAACCCAGGCAGCCATTCACTCAAGAGGACATCCGTCCTGATTATAAGGAGTATCAAGGATCTGTTTCAAAGCTCAATACATTCAGTTAACGTTTCTGGAGATGCCGAAGGTTTCCGTTTAATTGTTTCGACAGCAGGGTTGGAACCCGGCGAGAGCCGGTTTCACCAGTTTCTCCAGAGCTCAAAATGAGCATAGTTGAAGCTGAAAATACAACTTTAATCTGATGAGCTCAGCACCACACAAACCAGTTCTTACGCAGAGTAGACTTGTGTTTGATATGAAGGTAGGCCTGTACCAGTCTCGGTGCATTGTAAGCTAATGAAACTAAGACAGACACTTTGCCAGATAACACAATACACCTCAAGTAGCAAACTAAATGACCCAATAACACTGGTCAGGTCAGCCCTGATCACATTTTTACGGCTCATTCTAAAGTGCATGAGTGTATTTTAGAAGGCTAACCCAGAAGTTAGCATAGCCCTGGTTCCCTCCACAAATAGCCTCTGGGATTTCTCACTTTTACTATAAATTGATCAATCTGCAAGTCGGAAAGTGGATGAGTGATGAGTGGATGAGTGAGCAGATGAGTCCCCCGGTGATGATGATGTTTACTGTCCACGTCAACTTCTGTATTCTCATTTAGCCGCTTGGTAGCTACCCTTTTTGAAAAAACAAACAAACAGTTAAGTCGGGTGTTAACTGACGTATTTTATGTCATAGATCAAGCATCTATCAGAAGACCTACTGACCTCAAGACGACGGAACCAGAAGTGCTAAAATGCTAACGTATTTTCAGGTTTTAGGACTCACTGCTGTAATGACACAATTCCTCATTATGTAGATATACATTCAAAAAAAAAGTTTTACCTACATTTACAAAGGACTGGCAGTAAACTTTTAATATCTCGTTTGGCCTTTTGGACGTTACGATAGCGAGCGACGCTACAGTTACTGCGTAGTTGATTGCCATTGATTGGAAAAGCACAAACATTTCCTGGCCACTGATTTACACATCGAGGCCTTTACCCATCAGAACGTTTAAGTTATAATTCTAGATTTCTGAATTGTTTGTAAAGTCGTGTGACAGTTTTTGCCACCAAAGTTTTATGGAATGGCACTTTGGATGACAGTTCGTATCGCATGCAGTCAAAAAGACAGAGATCGATATAGCTGAACGATGTGTATTTTCCTTCCATCGCATCAGAAACAATGCTTAAGAAAACAGCTTATGGAAAATCTTACAAAAAGCTTGTCGTGCTCCGGTTGGACAGCTTTAAAAGGCAGCCTGCGCTCAATCTCTGTCATTCTTTCCGGGTTGCAGATGCGATCAGGCCACTGGCCACTAAGAAGTCAAGCAGACGGCTCAGCTGATTGACGCCTTTGTCTGCTGGGCCTCTATCTCCCTCAGAAAGGTCACTTCCTCATAACGTAGAAAGCAGGGTGTGTAGGGCTTAAAAAAGGCAGTTAATAGCCAGAGCCTACGTATTTCACAAACATATGCAGCTGCACACGACACGCACGCAGCGGTTTGTACAGAGTCTTTGTCTGTACCCTTGTCATCATGAGTCTCTGCGGCTGTCTGGTGGAACTGATTAGAAAAGGCATTACATTTCAAAGTTTTAAACATTCCTCAGTGTTTTCAGGGAGATGCCCGTGTTGCAGCTGCGTTTTGAAGACAGTACATCCCTTATTATCAGAAGTGCGGTGTCATCGTCCATGATTAATTTTCTTTAGAAAAATGAACCGCGATCATTTCTCCTTTCTGTGTTGTGCCGACCTTCAAAGAGTTAGAACAGATAGGTGTGTTGTTTTACTGGGGTCAGCGTCTTTTGCTCTGCATTGTTTAGAAATGGTTGTTTTTTTATTTTGTTTTATTAAAAAAAAGCAGAGGTAGGCGTTGTCCAGGGAGGCAGACATAACAACGTCCACTCAAAAGTGATGCACAAGACCTGGTCTCGTTTCTGCTTTCCATGATTCCAAAAAAAAACCCTGACTTCTGTCTCAATGTAACACTTGCTAATGCACGTAGCTTAATGAAAATACTTATTGAAATATAAAAGGCCTTCTTAACCAGTTTCACGCTTTCGTTGTCAGTGACACTGACCTCATTATCTGCTCATCAGGGTCCAGATCGCTGCAGGTCCTTGGGCCTCCAGGAATGTGACCATGTGACTGTGTCAGCTCATCTGAAAGGTGAAGAGTACATGTGGCGGCATGAATTACTTGCAAACACTCACATCTAGAAAGATGTGAGGCATTGCTGGGACTCAAAAAGAATTCATATGAATAATGTCTATTAGTAATTATACTGTATATTCTGTCACAATGTATTTACAGTACAAACTGCATATGTACTGCATTGCACACGTAGAGTAAATAGGCTCATTATGTTGACATGCACAGCATCAAGACAATGGAGGCCCATTCAGTTCCTTTATATAATACAGCAACTTGCCTCCTTTATGCAGTCCAAACCACAACCAAACAATCTATAGAATATATCACAAATAGGAAGGCAGCAAATTTAATGATTTAACACAGATGATTTTGAGTCGCACTTGATGATTCCAGTTCTGATTTTTTCTCTTGATCACCACATTGTGGTTTGGAGTACAAACAAAGCCATATCATACCACACCAACAGTAAACAATCAGAATAGATTGCCGGCACAAGCACAAGTTTTTCAAAGAGAGCCAAAACAGTTTACATACAATTTTTGGTTTATCAGTCTGCAATGACATACTAAGTTTAAACATGGATGGATGTCTAACAGAGTATTTTGGCATATTTCTTTCTATTATCGACAAAACATGCTTTTCATTCCCCAGACAATCAACATGACATAAAGTACTAAATCTGTCATTCCTGGCCGCACTGCCTAATCCCAGAAAGCGGATACTTGTCCGTCTAAAGGTGCTGACGCTGACCACCGAGGACAAGTGGTTATTACACTGGTTATTGCACAATTATTTCCGTTGCGGTGAAAAGTGATCACAAGAGGCACGTCTGTGATTGCAACACAGCCGCAGCAAATGACAAAAAAAGAAAAAATCCCCAGAGAACCATAATTAAGACTTCCCGTCTCGGTTCAAGTCACCAGAAAGATGTGCGCTGGCATTCTATGGAAATTCCTCAAGAGTTTGACGCAGGTACAACTGGTTGGGTGAACCGAAGTGTTATACTCTTGTTACTCTTATGTGCGGACAATGGATTTACAACAGTGTTGGGCCGTCAACTTGAAAAATCATCCATCAAGGACAACATTCACGATACAATTATTCTGCCTTGTGTGGTTGTTTGAGTTGCTTGATAATAAACTCTCTCAGTGAAAAGAGCCTGTCGGTCTGTTGTACCTTATGTTCCTTATCTTATCTGTTTTGTTGGCTCACCTTTAAAGGAAATACTACAGAACGCCATTCAGGGAACTCCATTCACGAGTTGTGTTTATTCACTGTGAGCATTTTAATGATCGAAGACGCTTCCTCTTTGGCTTACTGGATCTTAAGATCAGACAAGATTGAAACTCCAGGGCTGCGAAATGGTCCCCACCCTGACCTGATGGTTGGAGGAATGAGGAACGAGTAGCTGCCTCATACATGCTCTCACTACCCAGTTTGCTGTGTGAGAGCTGCTGTTGGTAAGAGCGTTGATTTCTGAATCTCCTTCCCCAACTCGTCAAGTACTGTCGCTTTGGGTTTTCTGGTTTCGGATGAGAGCCGACCCGACCTGCAATCCCAAAGCGTCAGTATTTGACTAGACTTAAAAGTGGAAGAAGAAGCGATGGCTGCTATTGTGTACACAGCTTTTTGGAGAGCCGCCTCGAGAGCTTGCAGCATAGGATGAATAACACTACTGTCGTCCCTGGAGTCCATCATTTTAAAGAAGAGTTGTTTGGTAATGCTGATTTAAAAGGGCAGTTTCCTGAGAATGTCCTTTGAGTCACTGGAATAACAGTTGGCAATGTAGGTTTTCTGCAAACCACAGATCTTTCTTTGTGTGGCAAGCTTACGCTTCATTATGCTCAATTATAGAGTACATGTTGTGGTAGCACTGTGCCAACTGTTAGGTTTGGGCGCAAAAGACACTTGGTTAGGTTTAGGAAAAGATTCTACAGATCTGCAGAAAATGTAAAATTGAATTTCTTAGTACACTCAGACAGGGAAATTATAAAAAGCTCAATTTAAACCAAGGTAAATATTCATGCATTATTTGTCTATATGTTGAAACATAAATTCCAATGTATGTCTAGTTCGGTGCTTGCATGTTGACAAATGTCTCGTTTTTTTCGTGTCATCTAACTTGCTCTGCACTTACTAAACAACCCTGCACAATAACTGCACCCATTAGAAACCGTCTGTACTTTCTAGTTCTCTCAGGTATTCTTCCTGGAAATTATTAAGGAGTTCTTCAGAAATGAAAGACCCATAAAATGAAGCATTTACAGGTCTGTAACTCAGTGTATCAGAGTATTGATTGCGGTGGAGGACACTGGCCTTTGGATGCTCTCACGGACACAGACGTGACTGGCCAGTGTCCAGGCTCGCCAGCTGGACATTCCTCCCCCCCTTCACGGCCTTTCCATGTCCCCCTGCCCTTGGTCAGAGACACCTGCAAGGCCATGCCACGGATCATGGGGGCGAAGCAGCACGACAGCACGTTCGTTAATGCTTTTATTCACAACGGTATGAAAGTAATAATTGGAGGACGAGGTAATGAACGTTTATGCTTATGTCTAGCAGAGGCCGAGGATACTTAAGTTGCTCAAGGTTGAGTCCTTGTTATTTTCCTTAGCATTATTCTCGTGTGTTCTGTGTTTGTTTTGTGTTGCCTGCTTCAACCTTCACCCTATAAAGGCAGACTTTGCCCACACCCACCTGAAGCCACACCAGGAACAAGTATGTGTAAAGGTAACATCCAATAAGTGTCAGCATGGTCACCGCACAGGCTGCCGTAGCAGACTGCCAGTAACTTTGTGTTGTTGTTCACTGCTCAACTTCCTTCTTCCTTCTCAGTCTGTTATGGCAGGCAGGAGTCTGGGAGATACCTGAACAAGTACCAACCCTTAAAAGACATTTAAATAATTAATGGAATTTGGAGAACGAAGTTAAACTTTTCATTTTACTTGGAACTCTTATATCTGCCTAAACTGGTTCCTACACGAGCTGATTGTTTGATTGCCTGTTTGATTGCCAGGGCGAGCGATGCTGTGTGTGTAGTTTGTATGTGCGTGACAACAAAGACAGGCAGCTGGAGTCTTCCTTTTCCTCCGAGCAGGCCAAGCAACACACCATTCTTCCTTTTCTTTACAATCAGGCCTGCTGATAACAAGGCGTTCCATTAAACAAATCTGTCACGCAATATTAACACCGTTATAACCACGGGGGGAAGAAGAGCATATGTGAATTTGATTTCATAATCAAGGAAAATGCTGGAAAGTGCTCTCAGAAGACATATCATGGTGCACTGTGTGGTAGGTGAAATGGCTCCGTGATAACATTCTGGGTAAGAGGAAACCAGACTTCATTCGTATGGCTTTGTGTGCCTCTGCTGCCAACGTGTTACGACATCATGCAGGTAAAAGGTTTGTCAGGCAAGTAAGTTATATAGACACTGAAGCCTCGCTCATGATCGAGGTTAAGGGTGGCAGGACAGCAGCTGCACGATTTTTACATTTTTACAATTTATTCAAGTGTACAATAGGTGTCTGTGCGTAGTTATCTACCTGTACCATAAAAGCCTTTGATGAATTGTACATTACAGCACCATAAAGTAGAAATCAGAATATAGCATATTTTTACAGTATTCTACTTTTAGCTGACTGTATTTAAAATTCAATGTGACAGCTGTTAATATCTGCAGCTATTTAATCCCATTTCATACTTTAAGTTGTTGTTTAGTTCTTTTTGTTGTTGTTTTCGTCAGTTGATAGTTAAGATAGAAAGTTGTTAATAGTTTAAAATGAAGACAATTTGTTTCCTGTCTGCATTGTCATCGCGATATGTTTGTCTTTTTGTCTTAACTGTGCTGCCTGTCTTGGCCAGGACTCTCTTGAAAAGGGGATTTTTAATCTCAATGAGACTTTTTCCTGGTTTGACAAAGGTTAAATAAAGCAGTAGTATAAAAAGGTTTTTTTTTTGTAAAGTTAATTAGACTTGTCAATATCTGAGCTGTAGATTCTGCGCCTGTGTGTGGCACTTATAGACAACTGGTGTAGTTCTAACATTCAAAAGTGCTTTTTATTTTTTATATTGTCCGGTTAATTAAAACATATGAAAGAAAATGAATAAGGAAAAGCTCCTTTGATTCTTCCAGTGTTGTTGTCTTAGGTTCAGTTCAGTGTAAAGAAAAGAGAAAAAGTCAGGGCTCATATCAGACATGTGGGAGCAGAAAAGCGCAGGTTGATTGAATCTCCTCTCCGCTGCTCTTCCTTGAAACTGTTGGTTGTAACTGCAAAAACAACGCCAGCTGTGGAAACAGCAGAGGCTTTGTTTTAAGTCTACTGTAATTAAAAATAAAGATGTTTTAAAAAAAGCAACACTGTGTCACCAAACCTTGAAAGTAACATTGTGTGTTTTGCCTCTCCAGCCACAGTTACAGTCAGGCCATCAAAGTTCATGCGTTGAGCAAACATTACATAATAATCCTTGTTGACTACGCTGTCTGTTGTGTGTCCATCGGGAGCGTGAACCTGTAAGTTTTATATATAATTTCCTCTTCGTCTGTATTGCACAACCATGAAGGCAAACCATGTTGAAACAGACCAACAGTGCGATGGTGCAGATCCATGTACGCCGTCGTGAACAGCTCACTGGGCCGACGATCTTCACAGTTTCTCATTCATGAGTGACATATGTGTTCCATCCATACTTTGTGAGAATTGCTGGGTTGCATAACACTAATGCCCTTAAGCTGTCGGACAATGGGGGAACATGTTTTGACTCTAAATGAGGCGGCAGCAAAGGTGTGTCTTTAGAAACAAGGAAGAGGGAACGTCTCTCTGACTGAACTAATCCATGTCATAAAAAAATCCCCTTTAGGTCACTTTACGTAACTCTCTTCAAAAAGAAACCCAAACTGATCGAAAAAAAACATTGAAAACCAAGAAACTTTTTGTGCGTGTGACTCAAAATGTGACAGGCTGCATAACGCTGTCATCGCCGCAGACCGCATGATGGAATGAGGGCTGAGGCTCATTAATTACTCCCTTGCCGATAAATTGTTGACACCATTTTCATTTACCAGACGAAAGCATGACCTCGGTGACACACAGCTGTAAAAAAGAAACTTTTGGTTTCAACGTCTCACGGGACAGAGAGGAACGTGTTACCAGGCATTTCAGCTTTTTCATCCAAGTTGCAAAATGTCTTAACGTATTCGTATATTAATGTCATACATGAGGTGAGTCGCTCATTTTAATTGCCTTTGGGTCACTTTACATACAAAAAAACAACGACTGTAGGACTACTTTTTTTAATGATATCAGCACTGTACATCTGTAGACTATCTGTAAGAGATTATTTCAAAACTTGGTTCCTCGTCAACATTAAGTCATCCCTACTATTACCAATACAGATAATTATAGGTGATCTAGTGGA
The DNA here is from genome assembly GCA_903131615.1 of Diplodus sargus. NCBI lineage: Eukaryota > Metazoa > Chordata > Actinopteri > Spariformes > Sparidae > Diplodus > Diplodus sargus. The sequence goes on along the minus strand of CAEMYA010000098.1, from coordinate 1,084,491 downwards.
TTATGTGGTGCTGTACTGTAATTATGTCCCCCATTATCCCCGCCCCCTCTACATTGTGTTGTTATGTGATTTATCAGTGTATGAGTTACAATACATTCAAATGAAATGCACGGGAATAAGACATCATTAATGAGACTGTCAACAAGCAAGGAGACTGTCGAGGACAGCTCTGAATTTTAGTAAATTGTCTTACTGGCTGTCTCACTGAGAGTTTGATGAAAGATGAATATAAGCTAGCCTAAATGTTGTATCTGTGTGCTAAAATACAAACATACTGCAACCCAGCAGCAAAAACATAGCCGAGCCGAGCCCAGCGACACTGTTGCTGAAGTCAAAAGTTGAAGAAATAAGTAGGTCTAAATAAATATTCAGTAAGATACTACAGCTAAGATACGTGTTAGCAAGACTGGAAGCAGAGGGACACAAGTAAAAAAATAATAATTAATAAAAAAATAGGCCTAACATTCAGTACAACGATACCGTGACTAAGCTAAGCCTAACTTAATGAGACTGGAAGCAAATGCAGTGAGAAAAACTGTCAAACATAAAAAAATAAGGAGGTAAATAAGCTTCCCAGTGGCGCCAAACTCAACACTCGACAAACTGTCTTGTGAGCAAACTAAAGAGCGGTACAGCTGGATTTGGACATTTATTCAAGTCCAAGCTGAGCAAAGCGAACAGCTTCAGATCCTGAATGCACCCACTTGACCCGAGACTCCAATCTGTAGTCTAACTGCTCTTCGAACCCGCAAGGTCTCATTTTCTAAACAATTTGTGAACTGACAGCACAGGCGTTGTTAAAATATGGGCTTTTTTTAGAGACAGGCTGTATGTTTGACCTTGCTTACAGCCTTTGGGTTATGGATAAGGCCACATGGACGTCGCACAGCTTCCTCTTCACCAATGTGAACTTTGCGCACTATGACAAACCACAGACCCACTGTATACAGTGACGGTTACAATCTCCAGCCGCTCACGTGGATCCTTGGTAAAAGTTGACATTGAGGGAGATAAGATTAGAGCTCTTTCCAGGGTTAAACAGCAGCCGTAAATGACTCGAAGACGCCTCCAGATAAAGCGGAAAACAATAAAAACATCCTGTCTCACTGAGAAGAAACCCAGATTTATTTTCGGTGGAGCATTTCCTGCTTCCCACCAACGATAGGCGCGGCGTTTATCGGACAACTTGCTGCTAATGCGTGTGTAAAACACCTTGGTGTGTTATTTACAGCCCTCCAGTAGCTGCTGATTGTTATGACCAGTTGCTTCTTGAAAGCATTCCAGTACTTTTGTTTTTTTCTTATCCTCCTTCCTTCTGCCCAGAGTCCTCAACTACTGGAATGGAGATGAGCAGGAAGTGTTTGCACAATTGTCAAGAAGTATGAGCTGTTCCCATCAATGCGTTATACAAACAAAATAATAATAAAATGATGACGGGCACTATTGCATGCTCTTACTCTATACTGCAGTGCATCGAAAAGTGTGCAGTGTGTAGAATATAGTGTAGTATTACTGTAACCATTCACCAGAATATAAACCTGTGGGTTTGTCTCATACAGGACACAAGGCTAGTCAAAAGCTCTACCTGCTCACGTTACAGTATTCACAATCTGTCACATTATTGACCGTTCTCTTAGGCCGAACAAGAACGAGCAGGTTCAGGCAAACAAACAGGGAGTGTGATCCTTGACTCACATGCTTATACACTTTGTTAAAAAATATGGATTAAAGGGAAGAAAAGGAAAAACCTCCGGGCTCATATCTGACCGAGACTGGTAGGTTTAGTAAATGCCTTTGACAAATTGTGCTCCAGGCCTCACACGTACCACCCGGCAATTATCTACATTTTTGTAAAAAAAAAATCCTCAACTTTGTAGTCTGGACAGATGCCTTTTGGGTTACCTGGTGAAGTGCAGCCTGTTTTTGCGATGACATCCCAGAACAGAAACATGACTACGTGGTGTGAGAATAACATGACAACAGCATAATTACAGTCAGTCACACTGTAACACCACTGTGGGTTGAGGAAGGGATGTTGTGGTATGAGCTGGTGGCTATGTGGCAACAGTCCAGCTAAAAACGGCCCTCAGGGGATTTGGTTGAATAAAGGGTTTGCGTCGATATTGAATTGGTAAGCACAATGTCGAGTGTCCCTTGAAATACCACACTCACTCAAGTACTTAAACCAGTGTTTTTCTACGTAGTTTTTAACAGTTTCATAGCCATGCATGGTCTGTACTTATTGTATTATGAATTATGACATTCCTAGACTTCTCTTATTGCCAACTCTTGTAAAACAAGTCATTTTACACCTCCTGAATTGACCTGTATTCAATGAGATAACCTTTGTATGGTGGTTAAAACTTGCAGAACATTTGCATAGGAGACACACAGGTCTGGATTGCCAAGCAGGAAGAGCGGGTAAGTGTCCAAGGGCCAAAAAAGTCCTCGGCCTGAGGGTGTTTCAATAGGTTTGTGATTTGTAAATTTACACAAATGACTGAAGCACGATATGACTTCCTGGTTCGCCATTGTTACCTGAACCAGAAGTCTTGCGTTGATGAAGAAACCTGTGTCAAATAAAGTTTTAAGACCTTCATTATTTCACTTTTGTACTTGTATATGTTGCATATTCCTCTTTTTTTTTTTTTTTGCTAAACTGTTGTTATTGCTGCATTTACATGTAAGCCGCGTTTTACTGTTGTAGCTCGGCCAGTTGGATCCAATAGATTATTCTGCATAGACATCTTTGGCATGTTTAAATTCCAGGGACTTAATATAAAAATGATACAGATTTAATTATAACAACATGTGAAGATGGGTGGGGTTTTTATACATTTAGCCTTGTAAATAAAAGACTTAGCTGAGATTATCAAAACACTGATCATTAGATCTCGCTTTGTGTCTTTTAATAAGGCACGATAAATAAAGCTATTACGATTTAAAACAGGCATTGTTATGATTTTGTTACTGAATTGTTCCATGACGAGAGAGCATGAGAAAGAAACACATGCTCTGTTGTTTCAACATCACTCTTTTAGAAGACGCATTCATCGCTTTCAAAGCCAAATCTGCTGATTAAGAATTCACTGGAAAGACAGAAATCGCTCATTATTTAGCAGGTTTAATGCATAAATGTCTTGTACAGTGTTTCACTTCCGTGGCGTTACAACAACTGCAGCAACCACGCTGGTGAAGATTTGTGCGACTCTGCTGACACCTGGTGGTCATGATGCGCCACTACACTCTAAAAATGTATATTTCCACTTGAATATCTAGACGGATTAATATCATATAAAGAATTCACTCTCGTCTACTCACCTGTAAAGCATTATTACATAACATACTGGCACAATATGATCGATGTGACACGGAGGTTTAGATAGAAACGGTACAGCTTCCCCTTTAAGAAGTCTGACCGGTGCTCAGCGCCCAATCGCGGCGCGTAAACTGAATTTTGTTGTTGTCAGCAACCAGCGGCTAGAAGTAAGCTAGCGTTAGCCGGCGAGCTAACTGTGAAATATCGTTTTGTCTCACTCGCCGACATAAAGAATAAAGTACAGCGGCTGTTGTCACGTCGAAACAGTCGCTTCGATATCAGGAACGATGTCGTCTGTACTGGTGAGTTTAAGCTAGCTGTGTGGCACTTAGTTAGAACTTTAGCTGAAGTTGGTTTCTTCAGTGTATCGTTAGCTTCACGCTCGCTAGTAAAAGTAGAAAGTGGATATTAGCGCTCCATGATTACTTTAACGCTCATATGGTAACCCGATATAATCAGGCTAATGTCACCTCTGTTGTATGTGACCTGGGTTAATGTGTCGTTGTTGTTTCAGGCACATTTTGGAGTTTGAGGAAGAATCTGTAATAATCGAGATGTCACAAATGAATGGAAGTGTCAGACTTGGGACTGCCATGTTTTTATTGCAATCCATACATGTACTCATGTTTAATAAATATGGCATGTAGTTATGAAATTCTCATTTATGACAAATGCGTTTAAAGTAACCACATTATCTCACTGTAGTAAATTACTGAGAGTTATTATGGGATGTAGGATGGAGTGAAATTATTAAAAACTGGCACTTCTGAAATGTTAAGTGTTATAAGATGAAATCACTGGTTCCTATAGAAGATGTATGTTATTTCTAAGATCACAGTTGAGTAAGTAATAAACATCTGGCTTAGTGATTAAAAAAGTGAATGGAAATGTGTGTGGCAAACTTTCAGTAAGAAATTAAATTAATAGAATAGCACTAAAAATCATCTTTAGCATCACATAGAATCATGTTGCCCGTGTTGATTATCTTTGTAGAACGTGTTAAACAACGTTTACGTGTCTTCTATCAGTTTGTTGTCAAGTTTTGGATCAAGTAAACAGTTGTAGTGCTGTTTTGTATTCTTGCAGCAACCTTATCTAAGCCTGGTTTGTATCTCCAAAGCTGGCCACGTCTTAAGTCATCTGCTGTATGTTCATCCTTTGTGTGTGTTAAGGACTGTCAAATAAAAAAATCACATTTAACATGGAAATACACTCAATACCTTGTGGCTGGACCCATTCACTATTTTGTAGTACCTCATAAGGAAGAGGCTTGGTCAAGGTTTTCAATGAAGGTCAGGTAATAACACAGGATTAAACTATTTATGAGTTATGATTAGGAATTATTATCTGGTTACTATCCAGCTGACATTGGGGCTGGAGTAGGCTGACAAACCAACAAGAAACGAACTTCGTTAATAAGATGGTTTATTTACATACACCTAGTATATTAAAAAAAGGACAAACGCAATATAGAAAAAACGTGAAAAACCTTTCTAAAAACAAATCAGACCTCAGCCTGCACAATGTACAATCGTGATGGATTATATGGTCCCTTTCAATGTCGTTGTGTTAACTCTCGACGCCATATTTGTCAAAGTGTCTCATGATAACGCCTAGCTCCAGCTCCACGGTCCCCATGGCTTCGGTGTGCAGCCTGTATCTGTCCGCCCCGCTGTATATGAGGTCCGGGCTGCGGAGCTGGGGACCTCCGCCGACGAACATTTGAGCCAACTGCTCCTGCCAGGAGCCGAGCGGCCTCCAGGTCACACAGCTTATCCGGTGATGCCCGGGGCTGGAGGGGACGTGACAGTAGCCGTACCCGTACAACTGGCAGCGACCGAAAGAGTCCTGGTGCCACACTTGGAGATGAAGCTTCGGCCAGCCTTGGAGTCCTTTAGTCGCGTAGTGCAGATCTATCGGGTGACTCCAGTACGCCATGTCTCCTACTTGGGGGATATCCACTTGGGTCTGACCCTCCTTCAGTCCAGACAGGAGACGCCATGCTCCTCCCGTATGAACTCCCCACTTGCAGAAGAGGCTGTTTTGAGGAAAACCAGTGCCCCCAACGATCTGGCCGATAATGTGCAGCTCTGCCATGTCACAAATGACCTCTTACACAAAAACATGCGGCTCAGCAGATCCTCTCTCCTCTCCTCCTCCGAGTTTAACGGCTAGCTAGCTTAACGGCTAACGGTGACTAGCACCACAGCTCACGTCTCCTTGGTAACTCAGTGGTGAAGGGCAGTTTTTAGTCCTGAACTGGACTTCTCAGGCGGCACTTCCTGTCACGATTCCTACAGATACTGGGTGTTTGAATGTTAAACCCAAAGCCAAAGCGTGCTCACATTAGTTTGTCCAATACCGTAACAGAAACATGTCTAACATCACTGATATAGATAGTTGGCGGCGGCACAGATTAGGAGGTACTGCCTGACAGGCTAAGCGCAGGGGAAATTCGGCATTGATGACCCTGCCGCTGACATGTTTCCTTGTTTGGCATCGTCAGTAAAATAACGACTGAATACGAAATCTCCTGTGTCCACATTTTTTAATATATATATTCATAAGTAATTATTAATTAATTGATATTCACCTCTAGCCTCAAAACCAAGGGGAAAATTAATGTTGGTTTTGACTGGATTTAGACAGGAGGGAATAGTGTATGAACTAGAAACAGCGCCACCCAGCGGCCACAGTCCACATTGCTTTTGTTGTGGCAGACTTGCCCAGACTAGTCTTTTAGGGTTTTAGAATGAGATTTTATAAGGGTGTTTCCAGTTTTTATGTGTATTTTTTCTTTGAATTACGCAAATTACTCTTTTTAAATGTACTCATTGCTTTTTCATACTTTTTGCCTTTTGTGTTTTAATGGTTTTAATCATTAATTGTTATTCGTTTTCATCTCTATTCAACATTGTATTTTATTACTGTGTTTAATGTGAAGCATTGTTTTTAGTAAGAGCTATGGAAATCCTATTATTGTTATTATTATTATTATTAGGTGTTATTACCGTGATAACATTAACAATAACTCATTTCTATTCATAGTGTGCCAGATATGTATGGCAGTGCATCTGTCAGAACAATCGCAATATGATTTGTGTAGGGTATCTTTCAGCTCTACTACAGCTGTATTATTGAAAAGCACAGTTAGCTGTACAAACTCAATGCAGAGAATTACAGTCTGTTTTTAGCCATGTAAATTATGGGGTTGATTGCTTTTGTATGCTTTTTTCAAATTGAGAACTTTGATTGTTACCTTTTATTTATTGCAAAACAATGGGTTTTAATAATGCCTCTACAATATGTCTGTCTGTCTTGTTCCCTGTATAGTCTGATCCAACTTTAGAGAGGCACTTCAAGGGTCACAGAGACAATGTTACGAGCGTGGATTTCAGCTGCAACATGAAACAGATAGGTAACTATTACATCGTTTTACTCAGTGTCTTTGTGTTTGTCTGTTTATGGCCAAATCATTTGCTGCACATTTTGACCTTTTATTTTACTTTCTGTTTGGTATAACTATACACACTGTGTGTTCAGTACACTCACCTGTGCTCCTTTCTCTCTCAGCCACAGGCTCTATGGACTCCTGTGTGATGATCTGGAACATGAAACCTCAGATGCGAGCATATCGTTTTGATGGACACAAAGATGCTGTCCTTTCAGTTCAGTTTTCTCCGTCCGGCCACCTGGTGGCCTCCGCTTCTAGAGACAAGACTGTACGTCTTTGGGTGCCGAGCATGTAAGTTTTGAAGTATTTTGTTTTTTTTGTTTTGTAGCACAGCTTTATCATTATTATTATATTCCACTAAAAAAAGCTATCACGAAGGACAATGATGCTGACTCATAACATCCTGCTTGTGCCAGCACAGAAAAAAAGCACACATTTCTGAACACCCACCGGTTTTTGATTGTTTGTTTCATTGTTCTAAACTAGAGTGTTGTCTTGGTGTTTGTGTGTGTCTGTGTGCACAGGAAGGCTGAGTCAACAGCTTTTAGGGCTCACACTGCCACTGTGCGCAGTGTTAACTTTTCTGGTGACGGACAGACTCTAGTCACAGCCTCTGACGACAAGACCATCAAAGTTTGGACCGTCCACAGGCAAAAGTTTCTATTCTCTCTCAACCAGCACATCAACTGGGTCCGCTGTGCCAAGTACGATGCACACACACTCACACACATACATGCATACATACAATTTTTGCAATTAGATATCATTAGCTACTGCAGATATTCTACATTTTGTTACATATAAAAATGTAATTGTTTAACAACTTTAATGATTGCATGCCAAAAGTAAAGTCACAAGAAAAGCATGTCACAAGACCTAGATTGTGACCAGTTTTGGATCTCAAATTTCCATAACATCTCTTGCAGGTTTTCTCCAGATGATCGCTTGATTGTATCGTCTAGTGATGATAAGACTATAAAGCTGTGGGACAAGAATAGCAGAGAGTGTATTCATTCTTTCTACGAACATGCTGGGTAAGAGCCTGGGGCCAGAATGATGCATGTAAAAACATGGATCAGAAATGGTCTGATGTGTGTCCATTGTGTGTGGGAGAAAGAACTGCAGTGAGAGAACAGACAGCATCCATCATTTTGTCCATATTAGTATTCCTTCTGGTGGTTTTGTAAATATTGAGGATTTAGAGTGAGGACACACTATTAAAAGGCCAATAACTCATCTGTCTTCGAAATTCTTTGTGTTCAAATGAACTGACTTAGTAACTTAACTCATCAACTAACTTAACTGACTTAATTGAAGGATAAATCAGATATTTTGCTGAATTTTCACATCTGCAACTGTCATTTGGTTGTGAATGCTTTGGTTAGATTGGAAAGAGTTTCTACAACATTAAACAGAGCTGGGACCTCTTCCATCATGCAGTTACTTAAGTGTTAGATTGATTCATAAACATTAACCATGAACATAAATGCTCCTACCAGGGACAAAACGAATTGCGTTTTTAAGATCTTTTAGTGTGAAATACTCATTTATGGGATCAGAACAGTGAAGGAACTGGTGAACTCATTACTGACAGTGATTCAGGAGACTTTGATGTATCAAGATGAAATATTTATTGAAGCTTGATTGAGGAGAATTGGTGTAGGCATTCAAGTAGTTCCGAAGGCCGCCTCTTGAGCAGGGAGCGTTCAACCTTGAGTTAGACGTACTGTGTGTCCAAATAAGTTTACTATGCACTCATCCATACTTATGTGAGGATTTTTATTGGGTATTGAAATCTTAACACAAAACTATGTTTACCTACGTTATCATTAGTCACGTGTAATCCTAAGGTTACAGTTAAGTCAATCTAATAGGACACTGAGTGTCTGTAGGTGTCTGAGGCCGAGTACATCATATCTATTGGCCTTGGTTACCCCGGAGACAAAGACGATGTTATCAGGACAGCTGCCAGTCATCTTTAGGAGATGCTGAGGTGAACTAGCTCCCAAAGGGACTTGGAAATTTTACCTTTATTAAAGATGGAGAATTCCTTCCCAAGAAATATCCACATTTCTGCCTAACCTCATGCAAAAATTAGTCTTCTCTCTGCTAATAGGCTGATTTAACCCAATGTACACAACTACCATATTTGTCAGCCAAGCGACACTATTGAACATTTACTATTCAATTTTAAACAGGCAAAAATCAAGTGTGAGTCATTTTACTTTCATTGTGAATTAGAAGATGGCTGAGGGGCCACCTGGCACCCTGTTGCTGGCCAATTTTGGCCGGCAAGCTGAAGTTGAGTGTCACTGTTTTACAGCATCACGTACAGTGTGTGCTTTATTTTGTTTTAGAACAATAGACTATTTACATAATTGTATCAGCAACAATAACCAAAGAAGTGGCCGTTTTTTTGTAACGGGGTGCCCTCTCAAAATTGCTGTAATTTAACACCTACACATTCATTACTAACTTCTCCAAAAGCATCGGCTAAAAGCCACAAATGAAGAGTGGTTTTTGATTTTTGAAATGTGGATTCAAGGCAAAATATCTCTCGTGGGTGTTTTAATAGTAATATTTAAGTGTTTTTGTGTCAGTTAAATTAATCACCTGTAACAATGAAGCTGAAGTACCGTAAAAGCTTGACCAAAGACCTCATTGTCATTTTTCTTCCTCTCTCCCAAGTTATGCAAACCAAGTGGACTTCCATCCTAGCGGAACATGCGTCGCTGCAGCCAGCACTGACAACTCTGTCAAGGTGTGGGACATCAGATCCCATAAGATGCTACAGCACTACCAAGGTATAGACCATATAAATAAAGTATTCAGTTAACAATGTAGTCATTTGGAGACAGTGGAATCAGCAAAGTGACAATTTGCACTCTATTGCTGCATATTTGTGGCTTTCGTACAGAGACTTCAGCATTTACTGAAGAACTGACTGCACTTTTTGCTGCAGAATTGTCGGTTAAGCTGTTCTTGATGTCGTACAGCTGTTTTATCAATAGATGTTTAATACTGAAAACACACAGGTGAACACAAACACAGAACACGCAAGGCCTAGTGTTTGTGTTTGGGATACAATTATCTTGAGCTTATAATCAGAAACAGCTTTACTGGACAAGTATGTGTACACATAGAAGGAGTCTGACCTTGGTTTTTTAGTTGCTTACAGAATTACATGTAAGGGAGAAATGGAGGACAACAAAGCTGAACGAACTGCAATACAGCTCAAGCAAAGCATCGCCTTTAAACAGTGAAAAATCGAGCCGAGCCCTACGACGAATCACTGAAATTACATTGTGATAAAATCAAGCTCTAAAGCTCACAATTAAAGTGGTAATCAAGATTCATGATTTCCTGCATATACAATAAAGCAAATGTTGATGCCTTTCGTCAGCCTGCCAGTCAGCCTGATTGTTCTAATCAGCGCTCTTAAATGGATTTGAGTTGTGAGATCTCATAATGGATAATCACATCTGTCTGAGCAGATGGGGCATGAAGATAAAAGCCTCTCCTCTCCTCTCCTCTCCTCTCCTCTCCTCCAACAGTATCAAGTGTAAAGTTGTGGTTAAAATAAGGTGTGTTTACTGCTGAGGATTATTGGTCATTGGTGGTTTGTTTAGTTTTCTTTTAGTCTTTCTGTGTTGGTTGGTTCTGCAGTTTACCTAGTTGTGATCACGATAGGTCACGTCTGAAGTCTGCTCTGCTGTTCTTGACTGTGCGTATGTGTGGCTTGTTTAGTTTTCTTTTAGTCTTTCTGTGTTGAGTGGTTCATTCCAGGGGTTTTGCGTTTATTTGGGTGTTAACCTTGATCACCAGAAGCCACGCTTCCCTCTGCTCTCAGTGCAAGTAGATGCAGCTTTTCAGCATCTTCATCAGGTATTCATGTATCATACATGTATCATAGCCTCTTGCAGCCAGCAGAGGGACCATGTCGCTCGTCAAATGTCTGCTGTCCTCATTTTTGTCTCAGTCAGGAACCCACTCACCACATGGTAGTATAATTTTAGGCTCTGAGGAAGTTTTGATTAGTTGCCATAGGCTACTGTATTTAATGTTACTCTTCATTAATGACATTATCTCCTCATGTAAAACTGATGTAACACTTCTCTGGAGTGACACAGCAACTGAGGCACTGTGATGTACAGCTATAGTGCACTTCAGTGGGATCAAGGCAACCGTGTTAGGAAGCACCTGCCCTGCTTTAGTGTCCTTTAGCAAGACGGTGCTCTTAAATGCCCCCTCAGGTGCTCGTACATAACTGGCCTGGTCCCTTGACTTACAGTATAGAGAGAAAAGAAAATTATTTAGAGAGTGTAAAATATAGTTTTAGCATCAGTTATAATTTATTGTCCTTTTCTCAAAAACTTTGAGTGGCAGCGTCGCCTCGATAAGAATATCTTTGAATTGCATAATAGTCATTGCAGTTGTCATCAGGAAAGTGATCATAATAATGTTTATCTTTCCGTGTGTGTGTGTGTGTGTGTGTGTGTGTGTGTGTGTGTGTGTGTGTGTGTGTGTTTTGCAGTCCACAGTGGAGTAGTGAACAGCTTGTCATTCCATCCGGCTGGTAATTTCCTCATCACTGCGTCCAGCGATTCCACGATGAAGATACTGGACCTTGTAGAGGGCAAGCTGCTGTATACACTGCATGGACACCAGGTACACACACGCACAAACACACACACAAGCACACACACAAAACCACACACACAAGCCCGCACAGAATACAGTTCAGATCAGGCCTAACTTCAGTTTACCTAGTTGTGATCACGATAGGTCACGTCTGTAGTCTGCTCTGCTGCTCTGCTGCTCTTGAGTGTGTGTGTATGTGTGTGTGTGTGTGTGTGTGCTTGACATCTCCTTTGTGTATGTTTGATTGTCTGAAGTGTGTACATGCGTGAGTGTGTGCGTATGATGGCTTTTTTCGCATGTGGTGTATTTTAGGACTTGCCAGGCGAGCAGGCAGCCCACTCACGATGACTCGTCTCATGGTTGTTGGAAGGAAACAGAACTGCGTTTCAGCCTCCGTTCCTCTGGTTCCTCTCCTCCTCCTCCTCTCTTCCTCCTCCTCTCTGTTTCCGGCCGTCCTTTTTTTCTCTCCGACTTAAGCCCTCCTCTTCTGTGTGTTCTAGGGATGTTTTAGCCTCATTATTATGCCAGTTTTTCCTCCTCGTCCTCTACTGTTTGTTCTCACATCTCATGTACTCACATTTTGGCCAGCTGGACTAGTTGGCCGGACAGCTCGCTGACTGTATCTGTTTGTTTGAACAGCTGATGGACTGGCTTGCTGGCTAGTTGTGGAAATCAGTGGCTTGCCAGTACCACATGTGGTCCGTCTGTTTATCTATCCCTCTGTACACGTTGCCTGTCTCTCATTCTGTCTTTTTTTTTGGTCTGTGTCACCTGTGCTTCTCTTCAACTGCTTGCCAAGAATCCTCTCTTTGTCGACATAAAAAAAGCACTTTTTCCCCCCTCTCCCTTCACACTTCCAAATTTGTCATCTCCTGCTCTCTGTCTCCGTTTCTGTTGTTGTTCTTTTTGGCTCAGTGGTGACTCCGCCAATCTGTTGGTGCTGGGAGCGCTCAGGGTGTTAATTGTCTCTCCAGTCGCATAGCAAGAGATGGGAGAGACCCCCATCTGTTCGGTGTGGGTGTGTAGGTTTATGTATGTTTATGTGTCAGCTTGCATTTGTTCGTCTGTGTATGTGTGCAGACCTATGTGGTATACTGTATGTGATAACACATGAGGGCTCTGAGGTAGTGTTTCTCCTGTTGGATCTGTTAAATGTGTTGTTTATCCCTCCTCAGGAGGCAACAATACCTGGTTGGGTTGAATAAGCCTAATTGAGGTTGATATGTCTCTCTGCTCCTCTGTTTGACAACTGACTTTTACAGTGTGATCCAGAACTTTTTATCAAGAAAGTCTTGGTACATGAGTTTACATTTTAAAGACCCCATAAGAGAACTGAGATTCAAAAATGTTTTTATACTTAAATGCACTCAAGTCATTTTCATGCCGTACACTGTGTAAAGGTACCCTGCGGTCTGTTTGGACAGTAAGAGCGCTATGGAGCAGGCCCCTGTTTTTTTTGTGTCTTGTCAATGCGCACTAGGACGCTAATGTACACACAGTTAAGTGTTGTGATTCAAAGTCCTGCATGTAGTTTCATGATGTACAACTGTTGGTAAGAAATATAGCAATGCACCAACAAAAGCGAGGAAGAAGAACACTGCTTCTTTTGTAATGCTCTGGTACGGGGAGAAGATTTGTGAGCCAGAGCTCATCATCTGTGATTTAAGCCTTGGCCAATAATCAATCACCCCAATTAACGAGGATGATTAGAGAAGGAGGAAGAGAGGGTGGATATTGAGTGTACTGTTTGTGAAGGAATGTGTCCAGGAGATCCTGGATCCTGTAGAACCCTTATATTGGAAATATACCCATAAAATGCAATGGAAACATGATGGGTCAGGTTAATCATGATTAACCTAAACAATTCTGCTTCAACTGTCAGTGTAGATGTTTTCAGTGGCACTTGTTTGTATAGTGTGTTTGCACCTTTGTCAGCAATCACACGTGGTGATTTGTTGTTGTAAACTGACACCTGAATATGGACTTTATTACTGGAGCTAATGCTATTTAATTGTCCTATATCGTAGAAATGGGGATTTCCTCTCACTCTTTTATTATCAAGCAGGTTTCAGTAAAGTATCAGTCTTACTCATTCCACACAGGCCTTTCTTCAGAAACGTCTTTAAACTAGCCGTCAGGACTTCAGTAAGGTTGTGATGTCACATACAGATACACGGTCAGCGATACTTGCTCAGGCCTGTGAGAGCTGACCAATCAGAGCACACTGGGCTTTTCAGGAATAGTGGCCTTAAAGAGACAGCCACTAAAACTGAGCATTTGGAAAAAAGGATGAATAGAGGTGCTGCAGCAATGGACAGTATTATTAGAAAAGTAATGTGTTTTTAAAACATTAAGCATTTCTAGTAGACACCAATTAAAATTATGATAACCAAAGAATGATCACTATAACTACTCATGAACAGTATCGCAATTCCAATATCTGTCCAAAATAATCATTATACTCATTTTTACAATTAAAAGGCATATTTACATGTACTAAGACCAGGTGTGCAGTTATGCAATTATCCGACTTGATACTGAGCACCAATCTGATACTAGTGCTCTTTGTTATTTTTAAATGAGGTTTTATTATGTTTAACTTCTCTGGGAGGTACATGATATAACAGTTAAAAAAAAAAACATAGCCAGTATGCGCATGTAATAATTTGAGTTAGTCATAACTTTAGCGACAGCAACATGTGCAGCCTGTCTGGCTTTTGCAACCTCTGTTCATTTATCAGTACATACATTTTGCCAGTTAGGTTCATTGCCCTGTCAGACTCTCACTGTGCGTGTGTGCATGTGTATGTGTCTGTGCGTGTCTGTCTGGCCATGGCAAGTGCCAGCCTGGCAGCAGGCATTAGTCAGAGCAGAGACAGAACATGCTGTCTGTCAGGCCGTCGCGTTGCCATAGTGACACTGTCTGCTTCTCTCAGGTGCTTCTGGGAAACCATTCCTCACCCAAACCAGCCTGTCTGGGTGCCAGCCGCAGGACACAGCTCCTTTTTTTCCCCTCCCAGCAGCCTCACTGTCCGTTTCTTTTCCCTTCTTTTGTTTGTTCTCTCCTTCATCTTCTCTTTGAACACAGTCAGAGGTCTCGGGCTGTAATCGTTGACCCCGTTCTGCACTGTGAGGTACAGAAAAGAATAAGAGCGAGGGAGTGCTTTCTGAGTTTTTTGAAGCTGGAAGTCTGTCTGCACTCTAGTTTCATACACATGCACACACGGCACGTTAAAGTCCTGACTTCCCCAGGTGATGCTTTTTGGCTCTGACCATGTGTGACCTCACCCCACCTGAGTCTCCGCTTTCTTTTATTGATTGCTCTGCCGCAGTCCCACACATCCACCCCCTCCCACACACACATACTCACACACACACACACACACACACACATACAGGAGCTTCTGTTCTGTTTACTCAGATGGTTTAAGAGTTCCCTAAATGCTACAAGCTACAGACGCAAAATACAGTTTATACTCCAGCTTTTGTCATTGTATGTTTTAAACCTTTGAAACAAATGTGTTCGTGTAATTTTATTATTGATTTCTGTATTTTGTTAAATTATGTAGTGCTTAGCTTCCCCCCCTTATTTTACATGAACACCGACATGTTTCCTGCAGCTAATCAGAAAAAGATTAAATTATTCATATAATTCAGAGATAGAGAGGTTTGAAAATGAATGGATGGGCTCACTTCAACACATAGACAGCACCATTTTCACAAAGATTGCTTCATTTGCTTTCATGTGTGCAAGTAAATATCATTTTTACTATTGATCAATCTGAGAATCTATGTTATTCATTGTCTAAATTAATTTTTTGTCCTTAAGTATTTAAATTGTTTGTTTTCTCCAGACAAAAACCCACAAAGTTTCAGTTTAATATCAGACCAAATGCTTAAAACTACTGACAACGTTTATTTTCATCTTGAACAAACAGCTGGGAGCTAAGAGTTTCTGGATTCTTCTCTTTTTTAAGAATGATAAATCAACAACAAGGAGGTATTATTACCTCTATTTCTAACCCTGTCTTCCTCTTCCCCTCACCGCAGGGTCCAGTGACCTGTGTGGCCTTCTCCAGGACAGGAGAGTACTTTGCCTCTGGCGGTTCAGATGAACAGGTAATGACTTATTCTTGATCCTCAAACACCCAGCCAGATATAGCCTATTGACAGGCTTGCTGATGTCCTCCATATCATGTGACTCCCTCATACTTCTGAAAGCGATACGAAAGGGTAAATTGACAGTCTTTGAAGCAACAACTGAAGAACTTCTAAACGAGAACGCATAACTGTATTTATGTAGCACATTTCATTCGATGTATATAAGATTGTTGGGTAGTCGACTTTGGTGTATTATTTTGGACAAAGCAACAATTCATGTTCACCCAACAGGTTATGGTGTGGAAGACCAACTTTGACAGTGCCGACTGCAGTGATGGTGTCAGACTGCAGCATAAAACTACTTCCAGCTCTCAGGCACCACAAGCCAGCTCCACAGCTTACCCACCCTTTAACTCACATCCATCTTTGCTCCGCAGCCAGGTGAGTTCAGACAGCTGGAGACAATGACAGAGCTGGCTTCTTTTACACAATTTACTTTTTATTCAGTCATAACCACATATCCTTTTATTTCCTGAACACACCTATTCCTTACATGCACACGCTACTGTTGACATCCCTTAATCAATATTTTCCCGCACAATGTTCAGACTTTACATCATTTTTCAGGTTTTCCGTTTTTTCAGAGTTTGCAACTCTGGTTCCATTGTGAAATAATGTAAAATAGGGCTGCAGCGAATCATTATTTTCATTATTGATTAATCTGCCGATTATTCGCTCGAATTACCAATTGTGTCATCTATAATATGTAAAAAAAAAATGGTTAAAAAGAATGCTCATCATAATCACCCTAAGCACAGAGTGACGTCTTTTAAGTTTTGTCCAACAGAATCCAAAACCCAAAGACTCTTCATTTACTATCATAAATAGTAAAAGAATAGCAGCTCATTTTAAAACTTAACAAGCTGGAATAGGCAGATGTTTGAATGATTTGCTTGAGGTATGGCTGAAACAGTTGATTAAGTTGAGGTAGTTGGAAATTAATTAAAAAGTAACTAATTGACTCATCATGACAGCTCGACCATTGAAAAGCCACTTAGGCACCAGGATGCCCCATATTTCAGCTGATGCTGCTGTTCCAAAATGTTGACGATGAGTCCCATGTCATATTACTGTATGATCATCTGGAACGTTCAGATTTTAAGCCCAACGATTTCCATGACCATAGTGGTACTTGTTGATGCCTGAGGCTACAGTTTACAATTAAGAAAAGCTTTTGAGATAAACTGATAGTAGGAGCTGATGATTTCAGTATCCTTAGCGATTAAGCTATAGACTTTAGTGTAGCTAAAATATGCAAATTTATCCCGAGGGTTACTCAAGCAAAAACCTCAACGACAAGTAAATGTTATGTCGTGTTATACTTTGGCCAGCGTACAAAGAAATGTTCACAAACATGTATGTCTATAGTGCTCACATGAGCACATAAATAGAACTAATTGAAACAAGAATGCATGCATTTGCATAAGTGTGTGTGGCCCGTCTCAAAAATCAACACAAAGAAACAAATGCACATGCACAGATGCCCCCTCAGTATTTCACGCTGCCAGTGCAGCTGGCTTATTTCCTCCCTGCATATCATTCTCTTTGAAGTCTCGCAGTGTGGCCCAAAGCTACATTCATATCTCACAAGCAGGCCGAGAAATACCTACTTGTTCCTGCAAATACACTTTGATATGGAGGAAGATTTTGTTTCTGACCACACGAAATAGATTAAATATTAATCCATGCTCAGTTTATTCTGTAATGCAGAAAATATAGATATCTTTCTATACTACAGATAAGTTTTGTTTGAGTTTTCTTTCTACAGGTTACTGTAATTATTGTGTCTTTTAATTACCCACAGGGCTGAAATTAGCCACTGACACACTAACACTCTTTAAGTGCATACTCTGTTGAGTTTGGCATTTCAAAAAAGGCCTGAAGGATCTTGTTACATTAAACATTTGTAATTTAAAAACACATCTGTGCTTCTATTCCTGATCTCATTGTAGTACATGTGATACTGAACTCTCCTGATTCATACTATTTTTATTTAATTTGACAACTAAGAGGTTTGGACAATATTATGAGTCAATAACTGCCTAAATCAGTTATGCTGTAAAAAATATTGAGATTGAAATCAAGCCTTCCAGACTCTAAAAGCACATTTTGTGGCAGCATTTCCTCCATTTTCATGACAGTGATTTAATAAGACATTTTCTGTGTTTCAGTAGGAGTCTCTACTTGCACTGATTCCACCACACCCTCTTTCACTGCTCTGTAAATCTGTCCAAAAAGGAAGTGCAGTTAAGAGAGATCATACAGTCTTATTTATTTGCCCACACAAGTTTGAACCTTTCATGCATTATTCCCGTTTTAAGTGTGGGTTTACTTCAGGTATCCTCAGACTGACTGTGGGGGTGTGATTGCAGGCACCACAGTGCAGTAGGTGGCTTGTTAGCTGTTGTGAGCATTCTGGCTGATGTGATATCAATGAACACAATCAATGGGAGCAGTTAGATTACTGATGGGACTCCCAGTGTCTGTGTTAAAACTGATTATTTAAGAGCTCTACTTGGTTGAGCTGTCAGGTATATGTGAAGCCTGCTAAACTCAGCGAGAGATTTGTTATTTGTTTTGAAAGTGACTAATGTGCATGACACTCAGTGACAGTACATTATTATACAGATCAAGACCTTAAGCATGTCTCCTTTTGACAAGACATGTGACTGAAGAAATTCATTATTATAACTTTCATTCAAGGTGACTTACATAGTTAACTGTGTGAATACATATGTGCATTTTCACCTTGGTGTTATATAAGCAAGTTATTTTAATACGGTGTGTGTGTGTGTGTGTGTGTGTGTGTGTGTGTGTGTGTGTGTGTGTGTCCGACAGAAAAGATTTAAAGATAAGTGATGGTAAACACACAGACAGTGAGAGAGTCTTTCAACCATTAGCAATGTTAAAATATTAAAGGACCTTGTCAGATGTCACTCACAGTTACACATGCACACACACACACACACACACACACACACACACACACACACACACACACACACACACACACACACAAAGGAGACAAGGTGTCACAGGCTGGCTGGGGGAACCTCGGGGAACAGTTTGGATTTCAACCTCTTTGACTACTACAGTGTTAGTTACATCAACAAGGGCACAGCCAAGGTCCCCTCTCTCTCTCTCTCTGTCTCTGTCTCTCTCTCTGGCACACGCACACACACACACACACACACACACACACACACACACACACACACACACACACACGTTCCCTCCATGTCTTTACCTTTGTCTTATTGATCGCTCTGCTAGAAGTTGAGATCAAGCCACAGTGATGCTGACTGGCCATAACACTTGATTGAAAATCCAGAATATTATCTACTAATAATGAACAATGTATTTAAGAAGTATAGAAAGTGGACATGGCGTTTTATTAAACCAGTGCTAGAAGAAGTAGTAGTAGTAGTAGTAGTAGAAGAAAGGCAAATTGTATCAATAATTAGCAAATTGATGATAGTACATGGAACATGGAATACTTGTGTATATGTATATATTGTGTAATGTGCCATTGCCATCATGTCAATTGTGTCTACCCTTAATGGCACAAAAATATACTTTAATTTGTTTGCCAGTATTATTATGTTGTTACACTTGAACTTAATTACAAAGATTTAGGAAACTTTCCAAAATCTTTTCCCTCAACAGCTCAGGAATGAAACTCGAAATGGTTTGTTATACACTATCATATTTATCATGAAGCTTTATATAATTATTATGCAACAGTATTTTGGAGCAAGTGTTTAAGCAGCATCAGCCTTCACATCGAATCCAAAAGTGTATTTGCACAGATTTTAATGTTCTTTAAACACCCGTTTTCTTTATGCCATCCGTGAAACCTTCGGGGGCCTTTTTCTTTCCCTCTGTCTTTCTCTCTTGCTGCTGTGATACCCGATTGTAAATGGATTTTAATAGCTCTTCCACTCGACAGCCGTTATTACAGACGTGCCTCAAAGGGTGATTAGAAAATGGGCCGTTGGACCATGTGGAGAGAGATGATTAGTGCAATGTATGAAAGGTATTCTCTTCTTCTGAGAAATACTGTTCTTGTGAAACCCACTGAACCCTTTCAGTGGGAATGATGTTTTTTTTATAAATACATCTGCCTGAAGCTTGAACAATCTACTTCACATCTACTTGATAAAGGGAGGGAGGTGCAAGACTGTTCCAATCTGCTTGTTGTTGTTGTACTCGTTCTTTTCTATTCGTACAAAAACACGTATAGTATCAAGACGCTTATTTAGGTGATGATATTGTGCTGTATGTGATGTTTTTTGATTATTGTTATGTTTTGGAAGCTTCAGATTGGCAGTGTGTTGATGTGTGGTCTGTTTAGGTTTAAGCTCATGTAGCTAGTAGGGACAGAGTTTGATAGCATTTTAACGAATCTCAATCGAGCTCCAGATCCACATATTGAAAAAGAAGGTTTCAGATCCGGCATAGAATCTTTTAGCTTGTCGCAAAAAAGCAACATCTTCCTCAAACATTTCAAACAAATAATTTCAGACGGTTTAAACCACAGTAAACCCACAACATAGCAAGTGTTATAATATAATAAAACATTTACAAGACGATTCTGGATCAGTACATTTGGCTGACGTATTCAGAATGGAGAGTTAGGCAATTATATGAATAAGACTCAGTTACAGATTTCTGTCATGTGTTATATCACCCATTTCCTTATATAAGGAAAGCTGTGCTGACTTAGTTTATTTTACTCAATCGGCAGATTTTTCTTCTTCCTTTTTAATTAAAATTAAGTTTAGTTGAATTGAGATCAGATTAATGTATTCCTTTTACAGTGTTTAAGCTGCCCAGCCGCCACAGTTAAAGCACTGGCAGTAAAATTGACAGTTACATAGTTTTACTGACCATCTGGTTTAGTTTGTGGATATTGCTTTCACTGTGAGGGTTAAACATGGGCCTACAGTATAGTATACAGTGTAATCATTATTGCATATGCACAGTCACTGCTGTTTCCTAATTACATACTTTGATAGACATTGCAAACATTTCAGTTACAATTTCTAAATGATAATGATGTGGATTTTTATCATGAGGAGTGCATACAATGTAGTTTAGTGGCTGTATATTAAAAACACAGAGCTGTGAATGCAAAAATCCTATCCCTTAATAAAAGGTCCAGTGTGTAGGATTTATTGGTGTCTAGATTGCAGATTGCAACCAACTAAACACCCCTCGTCTCACCGTTCTATGTGGTGGCAGCTAGAAATGGTAAAAGAAAAACTGAAATGTTCAGTTTGTCCGTTCTGGGCTACGCTACGGCAGTGCAACAAGTCTGACTCATGCTCATTCAACGGTAACAAAAACTCACAATTCTTAGTTTCAGGTGAGCATACACTATTGAATACATAATTATAAATGTTATATTCCATTTCTGCCAATAGATAATCCTGAATTCTTAAGATTAAGATTTATCAGGTTTCTGCAAAGGCAACAAGTGCACCTGGTTATATTGGTCAGGTTCGCTACATATTAGATGATGGAGGGGCACAGAGACATGTGGTGGAGTTAGACCTTTTAGTTTTGTAGGTTTTAACATGCTACTGAAGTTGTTACCATGAAAGCTTATTATTCATTGGCAGGCGTCATATCCACAGGGGTCACTCGGCTTTAATGGGAACTTCATGTTTAAAATGATTGAAACAGTAATTCTGTTATGGTATTTGACTTCACACTCTAGTTAATTTGTGTTAATTGCCATTAAATGTTTTTGACTGCCCTGAGCATCATTTAAATAATGTTGACACTAAGAGTGTATGCACACACACACACGCACACACACATATACACATTAACCTCATTAACCTGAATTAGTTTAGGGCAATGACATTTCTCTCCTCCTTCTATATAAACTGTCATCTGCCAGTTGTTACAGTTAAAGTAATAATACTAACTGCACCTGGAAGTGCCAGCTTCCTAGATTTTCCTTTTCATGTATAATTTATCCATTCATAATTTATTATTAATATAGGCCCTTTCATCTCTCATAAACTGCCGCGAGTCTCAGACACGTGTTGCCGGAGAGGCAGCGGAGAAGAGAAAATTGTCACCAGCTAGCCCAAATGTGCCATTTTCTTTTCTCTTAGAAATAATATTCAAAGATGTTTAAAGGAGACTATAAAACAGAGGGGCTACTCGGATATATGATCAGTGGATCTAATGTATCTGTTAGAAATTGACTTGATTGAGAGGCAGAATGTAGTACAAGATCTTGTTTCAGAAATCAGCCATAAAAAGACGTGGTACAGTACTGCTGCTTGTTAAGCCTGACTGCAATCCAAATAAAGAGAAGCAAATAACAAGATAATTATGAACATGATCAGTTTACACTCAAGATTTCACTTCATATTCAAGTACTGGAAATTGTGAGTTGCATATCAGAAACCTCATCACCATGTGTAAACAAATATGGCCAAAATACATTATGTTTAAAAAAAAAATCTATGAATAAGTCTAAAACTAAGAGTAACCACTTTGAATGCAGCAAATGAAGTGCATGTTTTCATAGAAGTAGCCACCAAAATGGTAAATATTATACAGTACCTTATGAAGTTAAAATGGGAGTTATTTTGTATGGCTATAATAACACTGTGTGTCACTACAATCACAGTCACATATGTTCACTTGTTTGTAATAATAATCAGTTGGCAATATTAAGAACAGCCTTAAAATGGTGGACACAAGAAAAGAAAGGAGCTAACGGCAACTAAATATGAATAACGGTGCACTACAGGACTTATCAGTACACCTTGGATATACACGTTTGAACAATGGGATTCAGGCAGTTTGGATTAAATGACAGGTGTGGTTTGTGTCTTAGAAATCTGAAAAAAAGAAAACTGACTTTGTGGAGGACATTATCTCGGTCAAGAACTTAGCGACAGGTTGCTCTAATGCAGCTAATTACAACAGTCCTTTAATTACATTTCCATGAAGGTTATAATGTTCGGTTTTTGTCGGAGCTGTTATAGAGATATGTTGAATCGATGTGGGGTCATTTAGGGCGCATGTAATGCTGTTAAACTGTATTGCATTACACAGGGATGTGTTTCTGTTACTCAGCCTTGTATTTCAATGGCTTTTGATCTCCACCAGTAAGAACCGTATAGCACAGCAAGTGTCAACCACACCATAAACTACATCCTCCCAAATGACCGTAAATGACACCTCTCTAAAACATTGATGTAAGTAAGTAAAGTAAGTAACTGTATTTATGTAACATTCTTCAAGCAGAGACATCACAGATTGCCTCTCAGAGGCATTAAAGTATAAACATACATTACATAATGACATAATACACAATTAAAGCTGCTAAATAAAGAGAATCCACAGATCTTAATTCAAATTGGAGAGAATTCCAAAGTTTAGGAGCTGCAAAAGCACAATCTCCTGTGTTTAAATCATCTAACTAGGTGTTAAAACCATCCCTCCTTGCTTTGTCCAACATCCGGTATTACACATTGCCAGCTATAATTCATTTCACCAGGAAGAAATTGACTAATGAGACAGTAATGCTGTGTTTATTCATACAGAGGCAAAGGCCACCCATGGCTGCTGCCCTCTCTGAATCAAACCCACAGGGATTTCATAAGTAGCTAATTTGATATGCTGATCCTTTAATGTACTTGGATGTGAGGCTCTATGGTAATTTGCCAGCGGTGGGTGCTATACCAGGAACATGCAGACCCATTTGTTAAACACAATAAGCCAGCTTTAAAATGAGGTCTCTCCCAGCTGAAGAATGAGAGTGTGTGTGGTTCACTCAGTCCATCTCTGTGCTCAATACAGCTGTTTCGGTGTGTGAGAATAGATGCATCGATGTGTGTGTGTGTGTCTGTGTGTCTGTGTGTCTGTGTGTCTGTGTGTCTGTGTGTCTGTGTGTGTGTGTGTGTGTGTGCCAACCATTGCTGACAGGCAGATCAGCTCTCTCTGATCACATCCGCCCTAATCCCTCCATCCAACCCCCCTCCCCCCTTCCTGTCTCTAGCTTCACATCTGGGTCTTTCTCCCACTCACGTGTGCAGCCAGACGAGCTGCACACTCACAGCAGGCTTCCCTTCACAGCTCAACACACACACACACACGCACGCACACATCACTGCACCGCTCAGCTCGGCTCTAGGACGTGGATTGGAGAGCGGGGAGGGGGTTCTGAGACTGCAGTAGATGTATGAACTTCCATCTTTCTTCACCATTATTTTATTTATATACAAGAGTTTATAGGCTGCTGCGACTATGCTATTGCAGACCAAACTTTACTGGCACTCTCCTTAATTAAAGACTTGGAAAAAAGTGGAAGCAGTGAAACAATCCATGAGGCGCGGATTGTATATAAGACCTCAGAGCAATGCACGGTAGTCCGCAGCTTCTGTCACGGTGTTTACGGTTGCGTGCTTGCATCTTTAAGGTGCTGGTATGGAAAGGCAGGTGGTATTGTTCTGACAGCGGGCGTCGAATGCATTTGACAGCAGGGGCACAGAGAGCGAGCCAGAGAGAGGGAAAGGCGGAGTTGTGACAAGGATGTGTGGAAGATAAGATAGCAATGGAGTTAAAGAGAGCCTAGTGGTCCAGTGGAGCGAGAGGACATCCTCGAGGACCCGGGAGAGTGAAAGGTAGAAGGGAAAGTGGCAAAACAGGGGGAGCACGTGAGGGAGATAGACACTATTAGCGGCACTGGAGGCAAAACAAGATTGAGATGCAGAAGGATGAGAATAATGGAAAGAGAAAGTTTAGGAGCCATTACCAGATCCCTACACTAACGACAGAGAGAGAGAGATTAAAATAGATAGGGATGAGGATAAATGGAGGAAAAGAGATTAGAATGGAGGCAGACAAAAGGAGAAGCAGGGAGAGAAAGATTAGGTAAAATATGAATGAGTGAGAGAGGCAGTCAGAGGGAAACGGAAAATGAGAGCGAGAAGTTGACTAAGAAGCATTAATAAAAGGGGTTAGCGAGAAACACCCTCCTCTGACGATACTGTAAGCTATAGCTGAGTCCAGAGGCACAAGTCAGAGCTGAGTCACATCACAGGGTTCATTTATCAAAATGCATCACTAACGGTTAAAACGTTCCCTCTGCTGTAATTAACTGAGATGTCAGCTGATGAAAAGATTTGTCTGCATGTTCCGGTTATATTCCCACACACACACACACACACACACACACACACACACACACTAACCTATTCAATCAAAGAGTCTGTTTCTTTTTATAATTTTGACTAAGTCTCAGAAGGAATGGGTGATCGATTGTCCTTGCCGGCAATATTACATCTAATATTAACGTCTGTGGAGGTTTCTTTCTGTTCCAAAGTGTTCATCAGAATGAGGCTTCTTCTTCTGCTGTACAACAAAATCTGTTATTTCCAGCTTTACCATCTGTTCAAGGAGTAATGTAAAGGAAAGGGCGGTCCTGGATGAATGGCATGAATTTAAAGGAAAATACAGACATTATCCTTTTACAGTCAGTGGGCCTGTTAATTGGTGACAGCTGGCGGTAACACGTATTGTGCTCCTGGGTGCATATTGTTGTTAGTCATGGTATTTTTCTATACCTTACAGTGATTCTACAATAGAGTTTACAAAGGGGGACTGCTCTTCAAATGACTGCGATCAGCTTTTGGCGAAGGATTCCGAATTTTTCAGAGTAATCGCTGCACTTTTTTCCCCAGCTAAGCTTGGCTAATGAATAACATTCTAAAGTTCCATATATCTGCTAAATCTGCCTCCAAAAGCTGCCTAGTTTACCAGTTGGGCAACAATAATCTGCTGGTACATCTGACAATGTTTTAACATCAAACTCCCAAACACAGTTGCTAGCGTTGCAACTCTGCAGGGTAGATGTTTGAGAGGTCATTAGTTTCTTGAAGAAGAATTTATGCAGATTTCTCAATACACACTTCAACATCCACCAAAAATCCCAGTAATCATAATGGCAAAGTAAAACAGGACCAGAAGTCGAATTAAAACAAAAATAATACAAGATAACACATTTAAACCACATCTCAAACACACCAGTTCGACTCAGCCCTTTGTGTCATATCTGGTCAACATGAGTAAAGTACGTTAAATGTGGAATGAAATATGCTAAATATCAGCTAACATTGGCTCAGACTGACAGGAATGACTTCATCATAGCTGTGAATCCCAAAGGTCCCAATTCAGGGCTTTTGGGATGATAAGCTTATAAAACAATGATGCTGTGTAACTAGACATTCACTGGGAGTTTCCAACAACTCTGTTCTCCATCTGGGCGGCTGTGGCTCAAGGGTAGAGCCAGAATCTTGTTCTCAGAAGGTCGCTGGTTTTGAATTCCCCTGGTCTGCATGTCAAGTGTCCTTGGGCAAGATACTGAACCCCAAACTGCTCCTGATGATCCAGTTGGCACCTTTGCATGGCAGCCACAACCATCAGTGTATGAATGTATGTATGAATTACTGTAGGTCGCTTTGGACAAAAGCATCTGCTAAATGCCCTAAATGTTAATGTAACTGTCTATCCTATACATCTGTGAACTGCTAAGCTACCTGTCTGAATTCGACAGAGCAGCCAGAACGTCTCCCGTGAAAAAGGCCTATTATTGTTTCGCCAACTCACATGATTAATGATTAGCTACAGCTTAGCATGCTTACCCATGCCAGCTGTCATTTAAAGGGATATTGCGGTGTAAGTTTAATCCATGGTGTCACCCTGTGACACTGAGTAAGACCTCCCCTCGAGAGATCAAGTTTTCCGACCGCTAGCTTGTGTAGTTTTAATAACCTCAGAAAAGACCGCACAATAACAATACACTGTAGTCTATGCCTCCATCAGGAAACTGCCATCAAAAAGCCACTCATAGCCACAAATAATGCTCAGAACAGCACCAAACTTCAGCAACAGTACAAATACGGTCCCAGCACATAGTTTGAGGCATCAAACATCTGCTAGCTTAGCCGTCGGTAATTGACTCGCAGGGCTTCCCCACAACGAGCAAGCTGCTGCAGGAAAGTGGTGAGCTGTGTTCCCTTTTAATAGAAATCCGGCTAAGCTAGCAAATGTTTGATGCCTGGAACTATGTGCTGGGACCCTATTTGTATTGTTGCTGAAGTTTGGTGCTGTTCTGAGCATTATTTGTGGCTATGAGTGGCTTTTTGATGGTGGTTTCTTGTTGGAGGCATAGACTGCAGTATTGTTATCCTACAGTCTTTTCTGGGGTTGCTAAAACTACATAAGCTAGCAGTCGGAAAACTTGATCTCCCGAGGGGGGGTCTTACTCGGTGTCACGGTGTGTTAGACCATGGATTAAACTTACACCGGAATATCCCTTTAAGCCATTGAAATCAACAGTTGCAGCTCCAATTGACACTTGTTACAGTTCAAGTTTGATTATGTAAGTTGAAGTCAAATGCTCTGCTATTGTCACACACTAATAAGACATCAGGAGCTGTGGCTAAATGGAAAATATTTCTTCAATGTGATCGAAACTGTTCTGATTAGAGATTCCATGTTAACTGTTTATGATGTGTGTTTACAGGCCTCAAAGTATTTAATCAAAATGTAAGTTTAATGATGTGCCAAATTTATAATGTCTAATATCCTCTAGAAGGAGAAGAAGAGTTTTTTCCTCAAAACTTTGTTGAGAACAATCAATTCAATCATTTATTCATTAATTCACTCCCTCTGTAAACACGGTTTTCAAGATGAACCCACATTGTTTCCTGGGAATTAGATTTGCCTTTATATTTGCAATCTAATAAATTCTCTCCAAAAATTCTCTCTTAGCTAAAAGTTGTATCTGCCACAGATCAGTTCTGTTTTGCTACCTCCATCTATCTAATATTATGGTCCATATAAACTGATGTAACTGATACCACTAATGATGGCTCTGTAAGATGTGCCAGCAAGCCACAACACCAAAGCTCTGGCACTGACTCACGTGCATTAAATATAGCTTCAATTAATGTTATTAGCAACACCTGAGTCCAGTTGTCCACTGTGATAAAGGTCTGCCATCCATAATCCAGCTGAATACATAGAACATGTTGAGTAAACGGCGGGACTAGACTGGAAACTCTTACTGCTGCTGTTGCAGTCGCCAGCCGCTGTTTACACAGACCCCAGCTGAATGCAACAAGTCATAAGGCTGCATTCCGTAGAGCAGGATTTAATTTCATTTAATTTCAATTTTTAGGGGTGCATTCTGGGATTTTACAGCCATTCTTTCTAAGAAATTCACACTCTTAAATATCTCCAGGGTACCTATGCTGGTTTGGTGATTTCTTTTCCCGTACATCATCCTGTTGAGACTAAAATCAATTGAGGAACCAGCTGCTGAGCCATTCATTTCACCTGTGTTCACTTTTCTGCTCTACCTTCAGAAAATGTCAGGTAGCGAACCCACTCTGTGTGTGTGCATGCAGCATGATGAATGGTTTTGTATGCAGCTTGCAGGGTGTATTGATGGCTTGCTGTGTCAGACTACTGTAAGAGTTTAATTTGGGCCTCAGGAAATTTTCCACTGTTGGTTTTTCCACTCCAGGTGATTCATTAGGAGGGTGGTTACTGTGTGCGCTGTGTTAACATGCGCGTGTGTGCGTACAGGGTTTTCCCTGGCCCCCACGTATGGCTACGGTGGTAGCGGACGTGTTGAGTTTGTAGAACAATATATTGTCTTAGCGTCAACGTCTCTATGTGCACATGTCCCATTGCAAAAATGGTATGTAATAAGGTAAACAAAGCCCACAACAGGACACTGTGTAAACCATTTTACTGCTCGACAACTAGAAAGCTTTTCAACTCATTAGTCTGATTATGCAACATTTCAATTGTTAAGCATGCAATGAAAAACAAAATTGCAACTTTAATGAGTGGAGAGGATGAAAAATCCTGTCAAATACTGTGAGAATGTGTGAAAAAGTATTTCACTCTTTTTTTGTTTTGTTTAGGATTATCTTCTTAAATCAAGACAGTATGAACACTTATCGTCTTTTTGTTTTTCCTCACATGATTACAACTTGATATTGTTTTCGTTTTTCTGAAAGCTTTCGATTTTAAACCATGTATGTTTGTGTGTGTGAGACATGAAGTGCATATATACGTCCGCATTCATGTTTGCCTCTGCTTTTTCTGTACGCGCACGTGTGGGGGTTTGCTCGTTGTGTGTTTAAGCAGCTGGTTTAATACAAAGCTATAAATCGTACTCTCAACATGAGTTAATCCAGTCTTGGTGAAGCTTGTAGGCTCAGCAGAACAGCTCTATTGTCTCCCTTCTCTCTCTCTTTCTCTTCCCCTCTTTCCTCCTGTCTTTGTTCGGCTACCAACAGAAGAGCAGGGCACCACCTTTGGAGTGGCAGACAAAATAAGGGCATTTACTGATACTGTCTTTTTGTTTTATTCATCGGGTTTACAAGTTAATTATGATGTGGCACTTCTGTGTAATTATGATACAGACCATACTTACATTTGAAACAGTTATTAGTAGCTGTGCAGTAATTGAATATAGTTACCTAGCATCAGTCAGTGGAATCATTTCTGTGATGATATCAAAATATTTTTGATATTGTGGCGGCACAATCTGTGCGACAATACTGAAAACAAAATAATTTCGTTGTGTTAATCGTTAAAAAGCATTGCAACTCCAGTGACTTACTTGTTTGCTCTGGTGAAGTGTGGTGATAAATGTTTGGCTTTGTAATATCCTTAAGAAAACAGGTGTAAACATAGTGGGGAAATAGTGAGTTTTTTTACTGTTTGTTTCCAACATATCTTACTAGTTTAAAATCTTAGTAGTTATGTGGGAGCATATGACCCGGCTGATCTAATGTAACATGTGCATAGTTTTCTTAATAGATGCTCTTCTCTGTTCATTTAATCCAAATAGCATAGTTTTGACTTGCCACATAGCTTCACTTCGACCAGAGATCGCATTATCTGAATATTTTTAATCATTGACTGAATTTTTTTTTTTCACACTGACAGAAAAATCTGAAGATAGCCTGTTTTGACAGATTAAAACTCTTGAGGGCATCATACTGTCAAGGTAGTCATTCACACTCAACACTGCCAATAGCCATGTGAAGACCACCTGTAGAAGACCCTTCTTGCCGTCTGGGTGCTGGCTATACCATGTCCAAACGAAAGCTTTGACATTTGTGATTACAATCTGAGTTTCAAACACAGATGTGCACAATATCACAGGTACATTTCTGATTTTGAGCAAAAAGCAGTGAGTGACTGGACAGTTTCTTTCCTCTGTGACAGATACAACCTTGTTGTTGCTCAGTCTAGGCATTCACCGCATAATGTGTTGAGATCACATTGAGTGCTTAACCAGCTGCAAGTTGGTGGCGAAAGGCTGAAGGGCATTGAGTTCCTCTTCTTCTATTTTTTTTTCTTCAGCATGCAATCGATTCTTGCCGCGTGATCTAATTTTCACGCATTATACTGTCCTGCAGAGCTTGCAGAGGTGGCAACCAGCCTCTTTCACATTGCCTTGTTCTTTTAGATTTTTTAACATTCTCTGGAGGATACAGTTTTACACTTTGTATCATTTGTTAGTCATGAAAATACAGTTTGAGTTAAGCAAAGTCGCCTTGTGTGAGTTCTAAAGATATAAAACAATAATCTTCTGTGTTACATTATTGTTTTATATCTTTAGAACTCACACAAGGTGATTCAGGAACAGATGAAGAAATCATGTCAGGAAACATCTCATTGTACATGACTGCTTGTGGCAGTTTGTTTTGACCCCTGTCTTGGGCGAATGTGTAGAGCCAGGTGACAGCTGACAGCTCCGCTCATCTGGCTTTATTTAGGAAGAGCACGGTTTGAGACTGCCGTCTTAAACATGATCAGATGAGTGTGAATAGATTTCCTGTTGCGTGGTGATGAGTAAAACAGTTGTTGTCTCCCTCGCTGAGATGGAGAAGAGAAATTTGGTCTTGGGACAGATGCGCACACACACAACCACACACACAGCCCCACATACCATTTTTTACAACCAGACAGCAGAGACAGAAATCTGAAGAAACCTATAGATGTGTGCACACAGTTTTAGTCACATAAACATGACGATGGAGAGATGTGGCCACTGACCTTCATGTGTTTATGTCTCATTGGATTAATCACAGCACAGGCAGACTGACTGGCAGTGTGTGTGTGTGTATATGTGTGTGTGTGAGAGAGAGAGAGAGTTTCCATCTTTTGATGGTAGCTCGTCTGAAGTTGGTCTCACAGGTCGCTTCACTGAAACAATGTACATTTAAGCAAATTCAGAAAAAATGAAAGTGAAGATTTGGTATAGCGATTGAGGTAAGTAAATTGATTAGTTGATGAAGGGAATATTTTGAAAAAGTAATTGTGATTTTTATCAACTATAAGAACCTAGCTTCATAAATGTGACAATAAAATAGTAATAGTCAAGTCAACTTAAGTCAAATTGAGTCCGAGTCACAATGGCTAACCAAATCACCACCATTCCACCTGCCACCAAGTCAGAACCTTCTCACACCAACTTCTGTTTTTGCCAGAACTAAGTTGGAATCTGAGAGGGTGCATCACACTTTGGACGGACTGAATCAACCCTGACCATATGTGCTCGATAAAAAACATTTGAGGTCAGTTCAGTTTTATTGATGTAGCCCAATATCAAAAAACACAAATGCCTCAAGAGGCTTTACAGCCTTCACAACATACAACACCATCTATCCTTAGAAACTCAACTTCTGGTAAAGAAACGTAGCCAGAAAAGTGGGGGAAAATGGAAGGAAGTAGGATCAACAGATGAAATATCGTGTACAGAATAGACCAAAATAGCAATTTACAACATGGAAAATCAGGATGACAATATTACAGGTTGTAAAGTTAAGACTAATAAAAAAAATTTTTTAAAAGTAATGTAACAAAAGAGGTTTTCACACAGTGATGTGGAGCAGGAGTTGGTGGTGGATGCAAGATGATCATGATTTTGCTCAGAAAAACATTTGAGTCACACATGTTTGCGGCGTCGACCACACATTCAGCACATAAAAAGAGCCCGATGGACATCTGAGCGAAATGTGTTGCTCATACCAATGATGAAAAAAAAAGGATTTTGGATGATATATATTTTTTACAGGCTGAGTAAGCCTCAGGAGATCCAATATTAGCTAAAAGGGGTTTTAATGTTATTAATTATATGATGACCCATCTGTAAGTCCGTTTGTGATTCATCCAGGATTTAATTCAGCACTTTGTTCTTTTTCCTTTTAAAAAAAGGATCTTCATGTGGTTTAAACAAGTAACAACCCTGTGTCATTGTCTCAGCTCGTTTCTTTTTGATAGGACACCCCACGAGCACCAAAAGTGCCATGTCAGTATCCCGGTAATGTGCTCTATAGTATACTACAGTACGCTAATGACACCCCTCTGCAGCTGGGAGGTTCTCATATATCTAGCATATTGTACGTGAAGCACCATCTATGTTTCAACTCCTCAACCCTCCTTTCTCTCTGTTTTCAGGCTTCTGAACTATCGGAACATTTCAACGGACAGGACTCCCACGCTGCCGCCCACGCTCAGAGCGGCAGTCACAGCCACAGCAGAGCCACTCATTCCCTCACCTACAGAAACCCCAGCTCCATCTCCTCCTCCACCCACCAGACACAGACCCAGGGCTTATCGCAGCATCAACCCCGGGTTCAAGCACAGGCCTCAGATGGAGGCGTCCCCCCCGGTCTAGCCAGCACCCTGGAACACATAATAGGTCAACTGGATATTCTCACTCAGGTGAGCAGAATGTGTGTTAATCTTTCATGACAAACAGCATGCGTTGTACTCTGGCTGTGCCACCAACGCACACTGTTCAGAACAAAAGCTTCCTTTACTTTTCAACCTGCCAGAGGCCAGAGATGATTTAAACAGCTCAGACACCGAAGTATTAAAAAAAGAGCAACCTCCTGTGAGTTGTTTGTTTCGGCATTACACGTGTGCACTTGCTCGATAGATGAAGCACGGATGCCCTGACCTACAAATAATGTTCTCCAGATGTGAGGGAAAATGCTTGTTTGGTACAGACCCCAGCAAAAATCGCACCATCATAATCTTTACAAATATATTATATTTTTAATATTTTAAGATATATATTATTAGATTTTTTTCTGTGAAAATAAAATGCAGAAATTACCATTACAACCCAGTTCACTGACTTGATCTGTCGAGATAATGGAAATTATTTGTATTTTTTTTGGCATATTATTCAGCTCTATTAACCTGGAACACAAATGTTTTTTAAATAAAATTTGAATGCTGTCTGCACCACAAATTAGATTCCATTCTGGAGAGAATTAGAAAAACAACTCAAAACTAGAATATGTATGAACTTGTACTCACTCATAGATGCTAACCATATTAATAGAAAAGCACTCTATCTCGCATTGTTACAGAAAAAAATCCACCTTGTAACCACAAGTTAATGCCGCCTATTCTGGGTGGAGACCAATCCTAAATAAAAGTTTAATGGAAATCCGTTCAGCAGTTTTTGTGTAATCCTGCTGACAACCAACGGATAAGGGACAAAACATAACACCCTTGTTATTGTTTCCAAAATCATTTCAGTCTTGCCCGCTACAGTATTTGTGCAATGCTTCTATTTAAGATAAACCACGTCCACTCTAAGCATCCAAATAAGTGTCTTCAGGACTGATGGTCAACAGTATACAGGTTGTTATTTTCCGTTATTCTAATTTACCCATGTCAAGATAGCCATTACTGAAGTGATGAGGAAAAAGATCAATATAACCTTTGATTCCAGACTTTTGAAAGGTGGCGGGTATACACGCGCACACACACACACACACATACAGCACATACACGCACACTCACACCATGCTGGCTGAATGTTCGGTGTGGCTCTACTCTTGTGAGTGCTCCTGTGGTTGTTGAAGGCCAGACACAGTTTGAATTCAGAACAAATCAGAGCCTGCGAGACTAAAAATAGGCCCTCGAACAAAAACAGACAATAACAGCGATCAGATAAGGCCAGAACGTCTGCTTCTCATCAATTTATGTTAAGTGCTTTTTATGTTGTGCAACTTTATTTAGCTTCACAGACGTGATACTGAGAGATCTGGGGAAAAACGGTTGTGGAAAACAGCAAAACAGCCACTGGATAATAATAATTTATACAGTTTATAATTTTTGTATGTATGACATGAGTATGACATGAAATGACTGCAGCTGTTGAGTTTGCAACAGTGTTGCAGTGTTATACATTTCGAGTGCAGTGAAAAGCGATACGTTTTTGTTGCTGTTTTCTTATTTTGCAGTGTTTGAGGCTGCACCTGATCACACCTCATCACAATGTGTACCTCACACTGATCTCCGTCATTTATGCTGATACTTTTCAGTCTTTTCCTCTAAGTGTTGAGATGCTGTAAATGAACACTCTGCATATGATTAAAAGTCATAATCCCTTCAACTCCATAGAAGGCTTTTATTATGAATTATGTGCAGCTGTGGATGTCAGATATTGAAAAGAATCGCCAATTAGGTCTAAGCTCGGTGCATTCCTGATATAATGACATCAAGCTTTTGATTTCTTGTGCTGAGCCAAGTGTGTCTACATGCCAGGGAGTATTTAATTTAAATTGTTTACTTACATTTTTTACCATTATCCTATAATTGCTGCACATTTTCTCCTTAGTATTTTGCTTGAGCTGTTGGAAGAATCACCAAATAATGAATCACCAGAGGAGTGATGTTGCCCTAAAAGCAGATTTTGTTGTCATATGTCTAATCTCAGGACAATTTTTCAAGTGCCAGAAAGAATAGTAAAGGATTTTGACACAATAGATTCATTTATGGTGAGAATCGAATAAAGGAAAATGAAAAGTGGGAGAAAAGACAGAAAAAAAGAGCATTATAAAGAGACGAGGGTCAAGCGAAGAAGTATTAGAGGAGAAACTGATGGGAAGAGCTGAATGAGGGAGCACAGAGAGGGTGTGTGTGTGTGTGTGTGTGTGTGTGTGTGTGTGTGTGTGTGTGTGTGTGTGTGTGTGTGTGTGTGTGTGTGTGTGTGTGTGTGTGTGTGTGTGTGTGTGTCTGTGTGTGTGTCTGTGTGTGTGCGCAGGGTTTTAGCCAGAGGTTGTGAACGTGCCCTGAGGAAAACACATCATTCATATATGAGTGCTGGCAGCACTCTGCCTCACTCTCTCATAGTAAGTGTAAATGCTTAATGGCCCTACAGAGATGCAGCAACACTTCTTGTGTGTGTTTCCGTCAAAGGTTTCTCTCTTGCTTCTTCTTCTTCTTCTTCTTCTTCTTTACTCTTGCCTCCCTTTCAAGCTGCAGTCCAGCATGTGGGAGCGTTTAATATATGCCCAGGGCAGCCAGGCAGCTAGCTAAACCCTACCAGGAGGGTGGTGCCAGCCTCTTTCTTGCAAGCCCGCTGTATCCCAACCCTGTTACCAGATGGATCATCTGTGTCTGGTTTCATTCTTCAGCTCATTTTTTTTAATTTGGTACAAATTCTTCAGTGATAGATATATGGATGGTGTTTGTAGAGATGTAGAGGTTATAGTAATGCAAATTTCTGACCACCTATCCGAGCATCGAAAGGCTTTCCCATTTGGCTTTTCAGTGACTTTAAGTTATGTCAGTTCTTGATACTGTGTTTTTCTTATACAGCTTGACACTTGTGTTTTAATAGTACTTTCTACATACATTACTAATAGGGCACACAAATAAATGGTGGTAACCTCATCTCTCTGTGCCAGCCAGGCCTTCAGCCATTGTGACAGGCTTTTTGCAATTCAAAATAAATCAGGAAACCACCATTGGACTCTTCGATGAACTTACACGATCCACAATGAAATCTTGATTGTCCCTTCCCATCACCGCTATGGTTACGTACATACTCATACAGAACTGGAGTTACATCCACTCAGCAACTACTACTTACATGACAGAACCTGCCCCAAATCCGGAATTTGTTTATTTAAACTTTTCTCCGAAGCCATCTGATACTGGACTGTGTAAACCATTAATTCAAAACAGATTAAACTAAAAAAACATATCCTGCAGATGGCTTTACATGAATCCACTCATCATCAGGTGGCAGTAATACATGAAGGATAACAGAGTTGCCCTGTTGAGACGAAGTCTTGCCACCGTGTTGTTACCATTGCAAGACTCATATCTGTGCCAGCCTTTTTTTTTCCAGAAGTCTCTGCAGCTCTAAGTTCTTCTGTAGCTCTTATCTGGATCTCTTTAGCTTCTCTCCTGCATCCCTGACCTGTCTGATATCTGCTTTATCTTAATGATTTCATCACATTCGCTCTCAGCTGTGTCAGGAGTTGTGTTAAGTTGCTGCTGGTGAAAACCCAACATAATACGGATTTTGCTGCTTCATAGTAAAAGCTTTTGAATTACTAACTAACAGGGGGCTTTGATTGTAAAGAATGTTTAGGAAATTAATCATCTTTATTGTCAAATTAGCAGAGCTTTGTTAACAGCTGCTCTTCGATAGTACTGCAGGGAAAAAGATTATCTATAAGTGCTATATTAACTGCCATTCAAGATTAAGCAAGTCATCAGTTAAAGACACACCGTCAAGCAGGAAACCCTACTGTAGTGGAAATTAAAATACCTGACAGGCTGGGCCAATAAGCGAAGCCAGCACACGTGTATGTTAAAGACCCACTAGACAAAATTAAATGTAAATAAAGAGCACCTTTTAATTTCCTGCCCACAGTAGGTGTTGAAACAGAAGACTCTGGGATTGGTGTGAGAATCCACACAGTGAATTTTTACTAGTGGGACCTGTGCAGAAGCCCGCATAAAAATCAATAAAAAAATGCTGCAAATAGCACAGCGGTACAGGCTTCGACGAGCTGTTTCACCCATACAGATGTCAACACTGGCCGACACGCGACCTGCACCTCACCTGCTTTTTTTATACACACACAAAGAAAACTCAACTGTTGTTTGAACAGTGTAGTTTAGACCTTTAGTTGCATTGTGTTGTAAATTTATTCAATCTCACTACTGGAACTTAAAATAGGTATGTAGGACGTTCTGAGGCACAAAAATGGCTCAACTGTCGAACCAAAAGCCAGATTTACTCAATAAAGTGAAAGATTTGTGTCAGTGTAACTGGTTAATTCTGTAAAAACTTGTGTGACAGGCTTGTGTGAGAGTTTATCTCCAAAAAATGTCACTCATTCTTTTTTTAGGTGTGAGAAGTAATAGCAGTAGTAATCTAACACTCCTCTTCTAATTTCTGCTCAACTTTCTCTAATATGGCGTTTTAAATTAATGCCCCCGCCGTCCTCTTGAGATTAGGCTGACAAAGTTACATTATTTATTTCCGCGCTATCTTCCCGCTCCTTTATAAGTCTTTACCCCGGCATTATTTTTCACTGTTACTGCTCTTTGTAACTCTAATAGTCGAGGAGACCAGGAGGGAAGTCGATGAATTATTCAGCAATAGACCGAAGCTTCCAAAGCCACAGTCTGCTGTGTTAGCTGCTTTTCACTTGTCTGCTCCTCCACCCTCCCCCCAATCCTCAACCCCCGTATACCCCCTTTCTGTTTCCTCTCGCTCTGCCTTATAATTCATCATGTACATGTACTCTCGCTACTCACACTTTCCTTTTCTTTTACACTCTGCCTCCTCATTATTGAAGAGTCCTGAATGAAGAATGGCTCCCTTTCTCTCTCCAGATTTCATTGACCAGTTCAACTGCAGTATCGCCTCCTCTTCCTCAAGTTGAGAGGATTTTGTGAACTTTTTCTTGGGTGTGTCTCATTGGGGGGGGGGGAACTTAAATGTAACAGAAAGTATTTCATCAACACTTGTTCCTTTGATTTCTTCTTCCTTTTTTTCCTGCTCTGTGATTCCCCCAAACTACCAAACTGACTAAGTAGAATTTTTTTCAGCTTAACCTACATCTGCGTCAGAACAGAGATTCATACATACTGACCAGTTCGCTGAAATGGTATTTCTGTTAAAGCAGCTGTGATTGTAGCTGCCAGGAACTTGAGGAGAAAGTGAAAGAAAACATGTTATTGGACTTTACTCACAACTGTTGCTCAGAAACGATTACAACCAATTCTGTGTGTGAAGTTTAGGTAGTGGACCACATAACTGTTTGTTTTCACCACAGCAAGATTTAAAGGAATTGAAAGCAATCTCTCATTTGTATGTTTGTAGTAGTGCTCTGGGAGAATGCAAGCATTTGTCTTAAAATTGCACCCAGGACTTCTTTGACGTTACCACAACTCTGTGAAATATGGAATCTTACAGTACATTAGGAAGCATTATAACTTCAGAAAATCTTGATCAGTGTGGGAAAGGGCTTCCTGACATTTGATACCCATACAAATCATGTACAAGAGAAGCCGGGCTGGAATAATCCAATTTTTGCCAGTTGAAGATTGTTATTGCTTCAAATATGATCTGATACCCCTCTGGCGTCATTTGTTGAAGTGCTCTCTCGTGCAGTGGTTTAAAGAGTTTGAGTCAGGAATAGGTTGGGGTTACGGGGTGACTCATTTATGGGACGTTTCCTCGCGAGACTGGGGTTCACATTCCTGTTTGTGACCAAGTGTCAGGATTGATTTGTTTTTAGTTTAGGTACCATAATAGGTAAACGTGCATAAATGACGAAACTGATGCCAAGTAAGTCAAATATGTTCATCCAAAGTTTTATCCCTTCCTGACCCTTACCAAGTAGTTGGTTTGCCTAACCATAAGTAGTTTGTTTTCGTTTTTTTGCATAAACCTAAACAACCGACCATTCCGCAACATAAATAAAATTGCAAAAGTCATTATGTGTCATACTATGGTATGCAAACTGTTTGTCTGCACGTTGTATTTTGAAAGACAAATGTGATATGACGTATTGTTGCTAACATGACCACGGAGCCTTTACTTTGAAAGTCTAAGCGGACGTTGTGTATGAAAGTATAGGATAACTTGACCGCGGAGCCCTTCACGTCCAAAACTCGAGAGATGCTAGAGAGGTACGGAGGGTGTCGTAGTTTGGAGCATAAGAGCGTTGACCATCTGCTGATTTCAGCGAGTCGGGAGTGAGTGTGTTGTGTAAACACTCAGCTGAGGCTTTTAACTAATGACTGTTTGGGTTTTATTGGCTTCCTGCCAATACAATGGATTTTTGATCTGGTTATGGATATAAACAGTGTTGGTTCACCACACCTGCAGTTCATTAATATCGGTTCACTGACTTATTCACAATATCAGTCTATCAATTTTTTTTTTTTTATCCCTCACACGCCCATCAGTCAACTTCTCTTTAGAGAAAAGAAGTGACTTTGCCACCTATCACCAGCACCAGTTTGCCTTTCTTCGACTTTCAGACTATTGTAGCGCGGGTCATACCAAAGCTATGAGAGTTTGTAACAGAGGCCAGTATTGCTCAGGGCGATGGAGAGTATAATGTGTTCTGGAGAGAAAAGAAAAACAGCTCACTCTATTTTTAGGGGCATAAAGATTTGGTTTCTACTCCAGATGAAAACTATATGCCCGTATAATGTTGCCGCCGCCTGGGGACACGTGCAGAATCACACACACAAACACTCATAGTCGGCCGGGCTGAGGCCTGGGTAGCCATATCAGGTTGGTAAGATAAACAGGGTAGTATTGATCTAGAAAACGGAGACAGGAGCAGAGAGGGAGAGAAAGAGGAAATACAAGACCTTTCTCTCCCGTGATGCATGAAATAGCAGGAGATGTTATCTGGTTTGATGACCCAAAAGAAAACACCACTCGCCCACACATTGCTGAACTCAGTGGCATCTGTGTGTGCTGTGTGTGTTGGAGTATGAGATTATCTAAGAGATTTTACCAATTCCTCAATGATGTTTGATCGTGTGTGTGTGTGTGTGTGTGTGTGTGTGTGTGTGTGTGTGTGTGTGTGTGTGTGTGTGTGTGTGTGTGTGTGTGTGTGTGTGTGTGTGTGTGTGTGTGTGTGTGTGTGTGTGTGTGGCGCAGTGGGGTCAGCTCAGGACCTCCGTAGCCAATTAACAAACATCTGGACTGATGGACGCAGCCTGCAGAAGGTGCTGCACATTGTGACTTGATACTTTGGTTTGCAGCCATTGCTCTGATAACCTGAGTTTACGCGATGTATTGGCAATTAATGGAAAGCCGGAGTGAGATTTGAACATCCAGGTTGTGTTCAGGAGTAATGCTGCATTCCACTGTACTTGGCACAAAAGAAACGACCTCCGACGTGGAAATGTGCAGTAAAACAGTCATTCGAGTTGGAACTCCCAGTCTGAAACAATCATGCGGTGAACAGTTACCTTTCACCTTTTCAACATTTGTTATTGCGAGTGTTTTTGTTGTGAAACGTGTTGTGACAACAACTTTGTAGTAACCATTTTCATTTTCATTTATGCTTCCTAGAAATCCCTGCAGCTGTGCGGTACGAGCCCAGTCCTCCTTTCTCTTTTGAAACGTGCTAATCTGATTCATCAGCTGCTGCAGTTGACTGTTAACTCCTAAAACTTGCAATATTAACATACATTTGCTGCGGACATCCATGTTTTGCCAAGCAGATGTCGACCAGACTCATTTAGATTCATTTAGATAGTCAGGAATATCAACTTGGAAATACGGATTTACATCTAGCATTGGAATCACATTAAGTTAGAACTGTAAAATCTAACCATAACCCTTGGATACAGAGCCTTTCTCAACGTTAATATGTCTGTATAAGAACGGTATATGATGTACTGACCTACTTTTGTTGTCTAATTAATATTATTGTTTTATAGCAGCCTTTAAAGAACTTAAGTCCAGGACCTTTTGGGGTTTTTCACATCTGTAAAAATCAAGGGGCTTTGGTTAGCTCAGACGTGCCTTACAAGAGCAGGAAAGGGAGGTGCGAACACATAAAAAAAGAAAAGTTGACAGCAGAGATTACAGCTAAAACAACTTGAAAACATATTTTAGAAGAGATTTTGGGTAAATCTAATGGATATGAGTGCAAGCAGCTTTGCCGCCACGCTTTAGCTTCTTCCGTACTCACAATGTAATCATCGATTTTCCGTAGAATACGTGAATTAAAACGCAGGTTGTTTGTTCAGAAAGACAGATGAAAGACATGGTCAAGAAGTCTTGGCTTTGGCTCCGACCGACAATAAGGGACAAGTGCATGTAAGGACTAATTTTGCCATAGATGAATTTGGTCCACCAATCAAATCAGACCTGCACTGTAAGTTTTAGGATAATTATTTGAAATCTGATTATGCGCATAGTGGTTGGGATATTAATTTGGTTAAGGAATTATGACTAAAGCATTGACGTGATAATAGCAAGAGTACATTCATAATCTGAGTATTGATTATACATCCTGTCCTCTTTCCTAAATCTGTCTCTAGATCTCATATGTCCTCTTTTGAATTTGTTCTCATTGCCTCTTGCTCCCAGTCTTTTCACATTAGACCCTTTTTCTCTTCATTCTTCATTTTCATGAAGCAGTAGAATTGAATCTGTGGATGGAGAAATATACCGAATTGAACAAATTTCTTTAATCGACTAACGAGGTATTGCCTCAACTCTTTAGAAATCCACTAACTAATCATCAGTTAATCACTTCTTTAGTCAGCGACAGCATTTCAAGCATTGTCCTGATTGAATGTTCATGAAAAAAAGACATTCCTGGAACAGAATGAAACAAGAGAGAAGGAGTATTTAGAGTGGTCATTTGAGCTGCGTATCATAACATAGTTTTGAGTTACCCACTGTAGCGTTTTAACCACAGAGGTAAATCAAATCGGTTGGTTTGACATGCCTGTCTTTTCCCTCCAGCAAATACACAGCTGGGTATGTTTCTGATAAATGACTAATCTCTGCGCTGCTCTCTAGCAATTTCAAAATTTTGCTGGCTGGCACACGAAGGAAACATGAAATTACAGGTCAAGACATGTTGACATATCTTTCACTCACTGGTCCAAATCTAGAGAGCCTCATCTGTCTGCAGATGACATGTTTACTCTATGATTGTTCCTGCGCCGAGCTGAATTTTTTGTTGCCAAGCGCTGCTTTCCAAAAAACGGCTTCCTCGCTGGGATTGTGTTTGTCACCAGGCAACCTTAGCCAAGTAAACAATTTGGAAAAACCCGTCGCCA
Source organism: Diplodus sargus (assembly GCA_903131615.1). Taxonomy (NCBI): domain Eukaryota; kingdom Metazoa; phylum Chordata; class Actinopteri; order Spariformes; family Sparidae; genus Diplodus; species Diplodus sargus. Next base: position 1,042,759 of record CAEMYA010000098.1, on the reverse strand, counting down.
CTTTTGTGTTTCCAGAAGAAGATTCATTGAAGTTGCTGTCATGTTTATTTAAAAACACATGTTTCTCTTGTTTCACCAGGTCTTTTTTTTCTCCTGCAGATTTCTTCGCTGTGTGTCATTCATGTTTTTTATCCCAGTCACCTTGCTGATTCATAAAAATGATTCGATTATAATTGAAGAAAATGAGGACCATCTTATTAAGTGAGCCAAGGCAAGTTTGTCTGTATAGTGCCTTTCAGACCCAGATGACATTTAACATGCTTTCCAAATTGTAAAAGACAGAGACATTTTAAATCATTGAATGGAGGATAAAATGAAATAAGAAGAAGAATATAAACAGACAAATCATAGTAGATACCGAGCAATGGTAGACTAACAGACTTGGGAAAATTAATCAGTCAGAGCTGCAGAATAATAGTTTTAAACTCTATCCAGAAAGGACTTTGTTATCCACTATATTAGCAATAAAACGTAGCTATGTGTGTAAATAGAATGAAAAACAAGTCTTCTTTAAAACTCTCACATTATCTATACAAAATACTGATATAGTGACTTAAGATTATGTTCGAAGTGCCTCGTCCACACGCTGTCGCTCTGTCTCTGCGGCCTTAATGTGGCTGCTGAAGTTTACATACAATAGAAAGTGTAAAATCCAGCTCCATCCTCAATAATCTGTTCAGGCAGGTGGCTACACCCCCTGGAAATCACACCTTAAGGGGCTCCTCCGACAAACACTCTCAACTGACACGCTGCTCAAATGTACAACAAATACCGCCACTGTTGGGAGGATGCTGAGAGGAAAAGTATGTCGCGCTGTGATCTCACTACCCACACATACCCATCCTGTTTCGGATAGCGACTTTCTTGTCTCCTCTCCGTGTGCGTAAGTGTGTTTATGCAACTGTGTGAGAGGGAGGACAAGAGAGAGTGCGTGCCAGACACAGAAACTCTGGTGTTTTTTTCGGCTCAGGCGGCAGATCTCTATGCGATAATCAGCTGGATTGTCTCGCACGCACAACATCTGTCTCAAAGACACACAAAACTGCCCCTTTCACACACACAGACGCGGCCATTATATAGTCATTACTGTCAGGCTGATGCTGTGCAGCCTTCTCTAACATGCTCTTTCTCTCTTATCCATCTCCTTCCTTCCCCTCTGTCTTTTTCTTTGCTTTTCTTTTCTTTGTCTCGCCCCTCTCCTCCTCTCCCCCGCCTTCAATCCAGACGGTTTCGATCTTGGAGCAGCGGCTGACACTCACTGAGGACAAGCTCAAAGAGTGTTTGGAGAACCAGATGGAGATCGGAGTACATCTCCAGAGACGAGAGGAGGCCTAAAGATGGCGGCATCAGAGAGAGGTTAAGCTGCGGCGCGAGCGGAACGGGGTCACACAGACACCATTTACAGAAACCCACACACACACAGAGAGAGCGGTCTCTCTTTGCAACACAAGTCACACTTTCAGCAAAAAATATTTGGCGCAGACCGTTTTTCCTGACAGGACTTTAAATGCACACGAGCCTCGCTGCTGCTGTACTGTGTCTGGTTATTTTACAAAGAGATATCAGAAGTGAAGGAATTGAATATTAGGGAAGTTGTTCCTCTACAACAGTGCTGAGAGCGCAGTCCCGTTTCTGCTGACGAAGGACCTGCTACTAGTCACTGTGTGTGTGTGTGTGTGTGTGTGTGTGTGTGTGTGTGTGTGTGTGGGCGTGCGCAAGATGGCTGCAAAAGTGTAGACACATGCAAGAGACTTCAGTACTTGCCTATGCGCTGCACGTGTGGACGCTTTAACTCTACTTGTGTGTGTGTGCAGGCTCGAGCAAAATGGCGTCGGTAAAAGAGCTCTTCTCTCCTCACAACTCAACCCAACAGTCACCGCAGAGCCAGTACAGTGCCTTTATTGTGTTTTACATGAAAAAAATCCACGTTCGGATTTTGAGGTTTTAAGCTTTGTTGTTTCCTAATCACAAGTCTTGCGATATTCTGTGGGTTTTTTTTGTTATTGTCAGCAACCCCTGTGAAACAACAATGAATCGACCCTTCCTGTGATAGTGACGGTGTAGCCTCAAGTCTGTGCCACTGACATCCACTGACCCCCAGTTCCTTCACTACTTCAACCCCCACATACACCGTCTTGCCACCAAAGTAGTCATTATCTGCTCACCCTCACGCCGATGGAGAGTCAGGTGACGTTTTCTAGTCCGCACAACATTTCTGGAGCTTCACAGCAAAACAGTGTTGCAACGTTTGCCTAAACAACCAAAGTAGATGGGGAGTTGTTTTAAAAACTTTTATTTTTTTTAAAAAATAAAGAGGTTCCTTTCAGCTCGTCTGAGATCCCACATTCATTTGAAAAGATGGTGTTTACACCCTCGACGCTGGGTCGAGCTTGTGCACCCACTTGAGACGAGATGCGCTGATGCCTTTAAGTTTCGCAGCTACACTGAAGATTAAACAGGGTGTAAATAACGTCTTTTTCAAATCTATTTGGGATCTCAGAGACTTAGATTACACCAGACGAGCTGCATGGTGCCGTTTCATGTTTATTTCCTTCTTTTTTTTTTCTTTTTAAATCTACTTCAGTTTGTCTGGGAGAATGTTCTAACAGTTTTTTTACTCTGAAGCTCCAGAAGAAACCACGCCCTTGAGAGACGGAAATATTGTCGCTTTTGGTCTTCTCATTGGGTTGTTGATAACAATAAAAATGTTTTATTTTTATTTTCAATTTCAATTACTGTGATGGTGCTCTGTTAGATTGCAAGTTGGATTTTCTGCTCTGTATGTGAAGAACTGCTGATTGTTTTAAAGGCATCCTGTTCCGTCCTTTTGTACCATTTTTGTAATTTTATACACTGAAAGTAACTTATTGTGAACCCTCTTAATAAAAGTTTCTCACTCTTTCGGTATCTCTGACTTGAAAGTAGCGGATAGAAGGATTCCAGTCACTCTTTCACAACGCTGAGCTCTGTTTGTGTATAGAGTGAAAGAGAGTTTGTTTTCATAATCGTTGCCAAATCCATGATGTCACCGCTTACTTTTTAAGGGACTGTTTCCTGCTCTGATTGGTCCTCCGAGGCCGGGCAGTTACCAGAGAAATCACGACTCCTCCGCCTTTATCGTCCTCAGCAGAGACGTTAAGATCATGAGCCGTGAGCTGTGTCATCTACTGCTCGACGTGATACATTTTCAACCCTTTCTCTGCCAGATTTTAAGTGATGATTTATCACAAGCTAAACACGCCTGTCCGAAATCCTTATGTTTCACCCCCTGAGTAATTACGTAACCTGACCACCGATGGCGGATCGGTGCCTTTTATTTTTAGAAGCTTCAGTGAAAATGAGCCCGAGGCTACGCTCAGACGCACGCTGTGTTTTCTTGAGGAATGGATCCATCCGAGCTATAAAAGAACGATTCATTCATCTGACTTTTTTATGTAACAAACTGGCAACGTGTTTACATACTAAGGCAATGTATCAGAGTCCTATTGTGGAGCGCTCTCTCTCCCTCTCTCTCTCTCTCTCTCTCTCTCTCCCTCTCTCTCTCTCTCCTTCTCTCTCCCTCTCTCGGAGAACAGTGTGGCGTCATTAAAAGGGGAAAATATTAATGACTGTTTCTTTAAGACCCGGCTCTGCACTGATGGAAAAAGAAGAAAAACAAAACCGGAATTCTGGAGCTGTGCTGCCGGGCCCACTCTCTTCCTTCCTGTCTGGGGCCTGAGGACACACACACACACACACACACACACACACACACACACACACACACACACACACACACACAGGCAATCATGCCAGAGAAAACGGCTCCCTTTACTATGGGCCTCAACCAGACGGCCTGCCAGGAGCTGTAGTGGAGGAGAGGAGGGGCTGAAAGAGTGGGTTCAATAACTGCAAGTCTTGACTCTGTGTGTGTGTCTGTGTGTGTGTGTGTG
>CAEMYA010000098.1:1023838-1036809 GCA_903131615.1 Diplodus sargus | reverse complement strand
TTTTTCCCAAAAGCGTTTGCTGCCAGTGTGTATTCTTAGAACTGCATGTTGCACTAGTCTCTATTTTGTCTTCGGTGATCATCTGAAATGATGGCTGTAACAGTGCGGTGGTCACCGCTCGATGAGCTGAGGGGGGAAACTGGACGTTTTGTGGTTCCAGGAAAGAAATGAGAGGCGTTCTGAGGAAACAAAATACACTGAACAGTTTTGAGGAACCACAGCTAGAAAAACATATAATAACCACGTAAGAGTTTCCAGTGAGTCACAGCAGAGCAGGTGCACTATAAGTTTTTTACAAGCCCAAAGGGACAGAGTCATATACACAGGGAAGACTAAATAATGTAATATCGCCTAATGTAGAAATAGTTACTTCAGGTTTGCCCGAGATACAAACGATTCAAATGCAGCTACAAAAGTGACTCATGATCCTGTGAATGTTAGAAAAGATCTAATCAGCAAGTAAAGAATGAGTTTTCAAATCGACATGAGCTGACAAATATAGCCTCAAACACTGGGAGATACGTTGCAGCTCTATGTCTCTTTAGATTCAAGCGTCAGTGTTTAACTTGTGACAACGCTGTGCTCATGCTGCGGTTACGTTTAGGCACAAAAAAACACTTGGCTGAAGTCGGGAAAACATCACGTTTCGGCTTAAAATACCTGTTTCAGTCACCGCAAACACAGCTGGCGATTCACCGAGGTCTTATTGAAAACATCATCACAGACACACGAGGGCAGATCGCCCAACTTCCCGTCAGAAATATCTATTTTTTGTCGCCGTGAACAACAGCTGGAATTCGTCCCGAGGTCTTCTTAAAATAAATATCCACTGGGGTTGAGCTTAAAAAAAACGCAGTCTTTAAACTTCGGTCTATAATATATTATCTATATATTTTACTAAAGTAATAATATAAAGACAACCATTTGGAAACATTCATCCAGCGTCCTCCCATAGATTTCACACACTATAGCGCTGAACGCCTTCAGAACAGGTTATCTCGTGCACTGATAAGAGTTCACAACCCCGATAACCTGAGTCATGAGGAAAAACACAGCACAGAACAACCGGGTTCAAGGGTGTTGCCCTCAAAAATAGCCTTTAGTTGCTTATAAAGTTCATACAAACTGAATAATTACTCAGCCTTTCTGACAAATGAAACGGTATCTTCAGGCCAAGGTGTCCCCGAACTTGAAGAAGCATCGGGATCTGGAGAGTTTGTCTTCTACCACTCGTATGTGGCCTCAGTAACACAAACAGATGTGTGGAGAGAGAGGGAGAGAGAGTAAAATCTTGCTGGGTGAAAGCTTCTCTGGGGTTGAAAAAAAAACGTCACATTAAGGGTATAAAACAGTAATATGTTCGGGCGCTGACGTTTATAGAAAGTCCTCGCAGCAGTTTTGTCACGTACAAAAAGGGGAGAAAGTTGTTCAAGCCTCAATCCTGCCATGTCTTCTCTGACCACCGCTGGATTCGGCAGAACTCCCCAGTGCCTCATTTCCTGCATCACCCCTCCTCCCCCTTCTTTCTCCCCCCTCATCGCGTCCTACTCCCCCCCCCTTTGAGACTGAGCCGTGCTTGTCGGCAGTCGCTGAGGTTTGGCGCGCTGCTCCTCCAGGCCCACGCTTCGGCTCCCGCTCCAAAACCATCTTTTTCCCCCCCATTCGCAGGGAGTGAGGTCTCTCTTTTTTTTTTTTTTCTCCCGTTGTAAGACGATACAGAAAATACCGTTTTTAATCTTGTTGACCAACTAGCCTGTCATGGCAATTTCTGCTGCCCTCTTATCATCAGTCTGTATGTGGAGTGGACTTAACTTTGTTCACATCTGCTGCTCCGCAAACATTTTAATCCTGCTTATAATTTACCAAACATACAGCTGGTACCTCCTCATCGCTGAGAAGTGCTTTCCAGCAGACTATGAACCCTACAGTGTGTGTGTGTGTGTGTGTGTGTGTGTGTGTGTGTGTGTGTGTGTGTGTGTGTGTGTGTGTGTGTGTGCGCGTGTTGTGTAACCTAAAACGCTACGGTGTCGGCTCTAAATCACGCAAATGAAAACCGGCTCGCACACGCTTCAAGGTGTGCTGAGGGTTTAAAGTTGGTGACCTACTTTGCGACGGGCCAACCTATAAAACAAACCTGGTGATAACTCAAGAGAGCACACGCCTCCTTTTCAGAGCCTCGCCTCACCTTAACTTCACCCGCCTCTCTAAAGGTCGACCGCACGCGCACACACACACACAGCGTAGCGTGTTTGTTACAGCTTACGTAACTTTACTGGGTAACACTTGTTGGCAGGTTAGGCTTGCGTCAAACAGCTTCTTCTATCAAGACAATGTTAGTGTTGAGACTTATCGTCATTTCAGTCGGTTTCAATCCAACCACGCGCCCCAAAGATAATTTCTATGAAAATAATGATGACGTGAAAACCTCAGAAATGTCTATTTTGTCATATTCAGAGAAACTGGAACAACTTCTTTTTTCTTGAGTAACTGACAGTATTGTAAAAAAGTACCCAAAGGTCATCCTTGAGTATTATTCATAACTCCCCCATAAGTGTAATAATTGAGAAAAAGTCTTTAAATGTCAGGGTACAAAAAGTACAATTTAAAGTACGAATACCCATATTAAAGGTGCACTATGTAGTTTTTGGGGAAGACATTTTAGTCAGAAGAGAAAGATCTTCATTGACTGATTTGTCATCCCTAAACAAACAAAATAAACAATCTGTCTTTGTTTTCATGACTGAATAAACAGAATAAACGAACTGACCTTAAAGGGCAACGCTGTTTCATACTTTGGCGGACCCTGCCACCTCTCTAGCTTCACACTTGTTCTGGGGACCTTACTTTCCTCTGAGAACAGCTTGTTTATTCAGTTCTGAAAGAAATAGACATTTCTGAGTTTGTACCTCATCAATAATGTAAATGTCAAAACTCTGAGTTAGAATTTTCTTCTCCAGAACTACATAATGGCCCTTTAGCGTGTACGTGCATGTTGTATGCTATGGGTTGATATATTCAGCATTTCTTTGATTATCTGAATCAGTGCAAGCAGTTCAATAAATCCCTCCAAATGTAGTGGAGTGTAAATATAAAGTAGCAGCAAATAGAAATAATCAAGTTCCTCAGAGATGTACAAATGTACAGTACTTGAGTAAAATGTGTTTAGTTACATTCCATTACTTGTAACTGATTAAGTTGTTGTAGATTTCTGTTGCACCACAAGTAGTTTCAGAATTAAGCTAAATCACGAAAACTGACATGGACACGTTTTAATTTTAAGAACATAAATTGTTGTTTATCCATTTAAAAAGCACAAATACTGTATATATCACCAAAATGTCAAGAAAAACAGCGAATGTTTTAGCCACTAATTATAGTGCCAAACCAGAGCATGAGAAAGATTCAGAGTTAATGACTCATTAAGTGTCATTAAGTTATTTAGGTCAGTGTCACTGCCGTAGAGGTCTCTGTTATGACAACTTGACATTAGCCAAGAGGACGTTACGTAAGTGTGGCAGGCCTCAGATGTAGTGTTAATAAACTGCCAAATAATCTTCGGACAGTGTCATGAAAAAAAGGATTTGACCTTACGTAACATTTATCACAGCACAGGGCCACATAAAAAAATAAATGTAATGATCACAGATCTACCTGACCGGAAAGAGTCGTCTCAAATAGAAACAGTAGAAGAGAGACAGATCATTGGAGGTCCTTTCGTCGTCTCTTCAGTGTTTTGGATACGTTTTTGCTCACAATAGCAGACGAAATGACAATGAACATAATACAAGTGGCATTATTAAGTTCATTCATAAATACTTGTGAACATTTTAATTCACATTCAGGCTGCTTGGTACACCGTGAGACTCCGAGGCGTCTCGCAGTATATATCAGCCTCTGTGGCCTGTTTAAGTAATAACATGTTCCACCGTGTCTGTCACTGTGTGCTGTGGTTATATTATTAGGGACAGTGTGCCAGCTCACATCCAAGCTGATTCACAAACTGATTTTTCACACCCACATATGGCAATTATGTCCCTGAATCTTGGCATTCAGAAACCTCCTTTTATTTACGTAACCGCAGCAGTTATGAGGTCGCTTGTATATATTTCAAAAACGAGTGTTGATATTATTGTGAGTCAGCTCCTGCCCGTCTGAGAGAGAGAGGAGGAAAGTGAAACTCTTCATGAGACAGAACAGATCGTTAGAGCGTTATTTGGCCACCTTTGACCATGTGTCTTTATGGCTTTGCTTCTCAGCTGTCATAGTAATATAATGGGGTGAGGCTGAAGGTGTGTGTGCGGGTGTGTGAGTGTGTGTGTGTGTGTGTGTGTAGAGGGACTGAGTTAACACACTATGAGTCACCTCTGTGTTTTTTTTTACAATCTTGCCAACGTAGGAACAGTGTGCTTGCTCTGCAGGTTCATTAGATACAGTAGGTGGGGTCGAGGATTACAGGTGGTTTAAAAAAAAAAAAAAAATTTCAAATATCAAGTCAAACTAAGTAAAAGCTGCTTTTGTGATTTATCGAATGCTCATTTAAACTGGGGGGGGGGGGGTTGAAAAAAACTGTAAATCTGTTTTCTGGATCTGCTCCAAACTGAAACAGCCGCAGAGTGAGGGGTTGAATTTTTACTGTAAACTCTTTGGTGAACGGTGTGACTACTTCCTCCATTCAGGTTGGCAGACGTGGAGTTTCCGAGGCAGCTGAATGGTTACGGAGCATTAGAAATTAGTCTTTTTAAAAATGACCTTTAAATACAGATAATTTGCGTCAGCAAAAAGGCCGGCTGAGGCGACTAAAAGCACTTTGGTTATGGTTATGGAAATATAGTGGGTTTGGTAAAATACTGTAACTAGAAGGGCACTCAGTAGAGCACATACCTCCACCTAGGCCCAACATCAACTTTATTTCAATCGAGGCTAATCCATTATCAAACTCAAACCGCCCTGTATCCCTCTAAATTTCTAACCACCAGTGACTGCTTAACCATAATTTAAGCTGTTCATCAAATTGTGCTCACTCATAGATACCAGCCAACTAGTACGACTGATTCTCTTCATCCAGATCCATGCATTATTCCCTGAGACATTAACGAAGAAGCGATCGAATCGGAAAATCGCCACCGCGCCAAAAGTTAGAGGGTTCTATTCTGGACCGAGACTGATCCTTCATCCAACCACTTTGGTGGAAATCTGTCCAGTAGTTTTTTTGTGTAAGCCTGCTGACAAACCAACCAACCAACAAGCAAACAAGTGAGGTTGTGCTTTGGCACAGTGGTGCTTTGATTTAAGCGCTAACATCAGCATGCTAACATGCCGATATTTGGCAGGTACTGCCAGTATGGTCTCCTCCTAGTTTAATAAGTCAAAGCAGAGGAACTTTTCCTAGTGTTTCCTTGTGGTATTTTACGTTTGGCTACCTTTCCTCTGTGGCTGCCGTGAATAGCCTAGTCACTGTAATAAGCCAAAAACAACTGCACGAATCGTAGAAACACCATCTCAGTGCTGTGAAAACGCAGATTGAAACATTCGGTTGTATTAGGTTTTGTTACTTGCTGATCTCCTTGGTGAGGAAGAATGCAGAGAAATCTATAATTTTCTTCAAAGTAACGGTGCGTTTCATTAGGTCAGCCAGGTATTCGACGAATGCGACTAAACGTGAATAAAACCTAGAAGCATAACCTCGTACGTGGACATTTCTGCACAAGTCACGTCCTTCAAATTTTTCAAGAGCAACTGTGGGTGTTTCACTCCCATGATCCCACCCTGCTTCACAACATCATCAAAATATATCTTCTGTTTTCACACGCCGTGGGTTTATTTTGAGGACACGTTTGTATGAATGGGTTTGCTTTAGGTACACCGAGGGATCAAGGATGTCACCTTTTCCGTGACAGCCACAAAACATCCCCAGGAATTACACTTGCTTTCTAAACACATCAATTTGCAAACACTGGTTTTGCTTGGAGATGTGATGAATCGGGATAAAGCGCTGGAGGTGAGGGATGGCGAGCAAAACTCTCCAAAGCACAGAAGTTTCATTTTGTTGGGGTTTTTTTTTCATCCGTCATGATTACTGCCGGGGATTCAATTTGTTCGAACAGATTGCCATTGTTGTCGCTCAGACGGCTCCTCTTTAAAGACGTTCTCCTTTATCTGCCTCTCAAGAATCGTTGTCTCCGTCTCACTCTCTCCTCTTTGTGTTATGTCAGTCTCCCTATCTCCCTCTGTCTTCCACTTTCGTCTTTAATAATGAATTCAACTGAGGGACCGCTCACAGTTCACAGCGTAGGCACGTGTTCACTGCTCTTCAGTAGACACACACACACACACACACGCACACGCACACACCGCAGCACTTGGACTATCTCTTGGACTGCTGAAAGATTCATAGCAGTCAGTGCTCACACACTTCCACTGAAGACATCAGCATTCACACTGGCCTCCCTTTTTTTTTTTTTCACTCCTGTGAACACCGAGCGCTCCACCGGTTCATCCGACAGTCCCAGATGTTGGAGGCAGATGCATTTCAGAAAGCTTTCAGGTGTTGTATTACATTTGTTTGAAGGTCAAATGCACCTAAGCTGTCTCCGTTTGTTGGAGGCAGAGAGCTACGTTGTACGCCTACATGTGCTCTGTCAAACTTCCTCCTAAGCTTTGATAACAAGCTGAGCTTCAGTCATGCTTCAAAATTCATGGGCTGCAATGATTATTCTCGGTGTCAGTGTGCACACACGTCTGGGTTCAACCAGAGATGCTTTGGTCGGTAGTAATGTCGAGGTCGAGGCTGAAAACTATTTTATTTCACTCTCGTCTGTACATTTTATTGTTTTTCTATCTTTTGTGAAGCATATTGTTACTTGTTCGTGAAGATGTGGGTAACGTGCGCTTGAAATGCGCCTAACCCACAGTTGCAGCGGGCTAATACATTAAAAATGATCGTGAAATAATGAAAAAACGTCACTTATGATATATAATATATAATATAAAGTAATGCTGTCTCTTCATTTCTTTAGACCAAACCATTGTTAGAGGCAGAAGAGCATCGGTGACCTTTTCTTTTTTTTAAAGTGACCACATTCAGTTAAGTACTTCTTCATTCTGTACTATAATGCAGTAGCCTTGAAGCACATAGTGCCGCTGTTAAGCTTTTAGTTTTGCATTAAGATAGTATGAAGATGATCTTTTTTTTTTTTTTAAATTGCTGTTAAATCAGTCACCAGAAAACCAAAGCGTACCGCTCTCTGTGGCTGCATCTGCTAGTGATTAATGAACAGATACAAATCACAGAGCAGCTGAACGGAGACGGACAGACAGCCTTGATACATTTTCCAGGCCTGTTTTTTATGTGTTGGCGACCGGCGTGTTTGGGGGCAAAGGAAACACCAGAGGAAATGCCAGCGTTAGCGTGGGAGAGGGGTGGCCACCTCACTCCATCGCTGAGGTGAGTGGGTTTAAACCGCAGTCTGCCTTAAAGAGACCTCAGACGAAAACATGAATCAGAGCCGTGCGCCAGGTTGGTATTTTCCTACTTTTCTTTACGAGGCGAGGGGAAGAATTTACATCATCCTCGCGATGTATATGCGGCACATTTGGATAAAAGTAATCATCGCGCTAACGGACCGGGTGAGAGATAAAAGCTATTCTATTCCTAACACGGTTTCTTGAGAAACGAAGTAGAACATCTCCCGTCGAACGAGCAGGTACGGCTCAGCCTTGTAAACATGAAGTTTAAATCTCTACAGAAGCCTGAATCAAGAACATTTTAATCTGTGAAGAAAAGAAAAAAACGTTTTGGAGCTGTTCCACTGACAATGAATGGGAGACTTTTTCTGAACACTGGATACAACCCAGGGTGATTTTCCAGGGATATGGGCAGATTTTCTGCTTCAGAAATGATCAGTTTAATGCTGTTCATGGGTAAGAAAAGCCCAGACGGGTCCACGGAGGTCAGATTCATTTCCCATTCACTGTCGGACGCGTACTTTTCCATAGATATTCATGGCAGTGGAAATTCTCCTGATAATGAGATTACATAACGATGCATAATAACATAACAGCGATCACACCTTTCTAAACAATTGTCTGATAGGAGATTTTGGCCTTTTATTCCGAAGCGACATCTCAAGATCCGAGCTTCTGGCTGGATGGTTCTGATAACACCGTTTATCTGACATCTGAGGACCGCCAGTGTGAGCAGACACACTGTCAAATTCCTTGGTGTGCCTCTGACAAAAGCATCAGTAAAAAAAATTACCCAAAGAGACATAAAGCTGCAACATAAAGAGATGTTAAGTTTTCTACAAATCTCTGGTTTTCAGAAATGTACACTGCCAACATTTATTTTGGCTATTGGTTACGGTCCAGCGAGCATTAAAAGCTAAAATCTTCACCCTCCCACGGGTTAACTACTACCTGTTTGTCGCTGGAACTCAAGTGATAAACCTTTAACCAGCTCTTTTTTCTGCCTGCTCACAAAAACATCAAGTTACCAGTTGCCCCACCCAGGAGAACACTAATTTAGCGTGGCTATCACATTTATGACTGAGTAAGTACACAATTTAAAAACAAACACTAAGGATATTTTTTTTAAATGAATCATTTGAGACGAGGCAAATGTATTCATACACCACATTTCATACCACAGGGCAACCCAAGGCTCTTTACAGAAAAGAGACGAAATCAATTATAAATGCAATTAAAGCAGGCGCAGAAATGCATGTGGGAAAAACAAACAGACAATAAAAGTAAACAGCAGAAGCAGAAAAGATTCAGAAGATCAGACAGTCTGAGGAAAACATGCGAGTGGTGTGAGAAGTTTCTCAGGGATGATTTTTTCACTTCAGGGTGCAGAATTGTGCAGCCACTTCACCTCTGTTTTGTCTCTCTAAATCCCAGCCGAGACAAAAATTCAGCTCCACAAAAAATATCCGTCACATAATAAGACGCAGCGTCCATGGTATGTGGCTTTTCATTCATGAGAATCAACACTTCATTCAGGCGAGGTAGCTCAGCTCCAGCCTTGGATTTTCTTTTTTTTTTTTTACAAATGGGACTCTGGGACTGTGCGCTCATCTCTCCGCTGTGCCTCAGAAAATGATGTTACCATCCTGGAGTATGGATTTAAGAAGGGAGGGTTTTTTTTTTTTTTCCATCATTGAAGAGCGGCTCTCTGTGTCAACAGCGCCTAGATTAATTTCGCATATATTGCTTTTTCTGTTTGAATAAGTCACACTGTACGGCCATATATATTGGCATGTGGCTGTTCTTCATATTCTGTTTCCGTATGAGAATGATGGAGCTTAAGTGCAGCGGCGTATGGAGGAGGGTCATTTTCACTGAAACTTGACGGTGTTGACACAGACCAGAGGTATTGTGAAACAGGAAGGTGTGTGTACATAGAAAGTCATGCGGCTCTTGTGCTTCCTTTTCAAAATGGCAGATTCAGTTGTCCATGGCTGATGCCTGTTGTACTGTACAGACAAGAACCTGCTGCTGAGTTCATGTATTTGGTGGTGAATGTAATCTTGACATGAGGTTATTTGTCTTTTATTGTTTGATTCCATGAGGATGTAGTTAACGTCAAAGACGCTGAAAACATCTCCGTCGGCCTCTTATCTTCGAGGTGTGATGACCCCACTCGAGTTGGAACAGCTTTCTTTATTTCATGACTGAGAGATTTGGTCTTCGTTCCTGGTTTGAAGTGGGCCGGAGGCAGCCGGGAATCGGTGACGTCATCCACTTCTGGGTACCAGTGTGGACATAATAATATTTGAATAAAACTCATTCTGTGGGGTTGTTTGCTTTGCTTGCGCTGTCGATCAAATCTAATCAAAGCACGCCCAAACAGTCCCGATGAAGAGGATTAGCTGTGATTTTAAGTGTTAAGCCTTCAGTAAATAAAGAATGTAGTTTTCCTGACTTGGTTGTTACACATTTAGTCTTTTGGTCAAGTTGATTGGCAAACGCAACCTCAAGTCTCAGTGAATGCAATAAAAGACTAAGATACGATGCCGCCACTCTCCCTGCTGCAAATTTGTTACAGCTGCCATTTCCGAGAAAGTCATTTTCCTCATAAGACTGTTGAGAGAAGATCTCGCAAAAAATCAAGTTTGTTACTCCTTCTATTAAATATCTTTTTTTATCTGTGTGGTGTCATCTGAATATAAACTCCATGGGCATATCAATTCCAGCGCATCCTTGTACGGTAACGACTGCGTTTGGAATTATAGGAGAGGAATGGTGAAACTTGTGTGTACCGATGAAAAATGAGGTCACACATCCGCACAACGATTGGAGACCGATGCCAACCGATGGCAGTAAAGCATGACGTGATGCAAAAAGCACGGCGTACGGCCGATTCTACCGACGATGGAATGTATGAGGATGTTTTGTTTACTACTGGAGAGCGACTTGTAGACCGAACGCACACAGAGCGACTACACACTCTCTAAGAGGGCCTGTTGTTGTCCGTGAAGGGGAGTGGAAACACAAGAGCCCTAAAGTTTGTGCGAGTGTGTGTCTGTTTGTGTACTCGTGCGTATGCGTGCATGTATGTGTCTGTGTTTTGTTAGTGTGTGTCTGTGTGTGTGTGTGTGTGTGTGTGTTTGTGTGTGTGTGTGTGTGTGTGTGTGTGTGTGTCTGTGTGTAAGTCACTGGCGGGGATAAAGAGCCATTGTCTGCAGCTGGTGCATCCCCCACTCCCTCCTCTCTGCAGCTGTGAGGAAATCAAACGCTCCTCTTTTCCCCCTTTCTCTGCTTCTGTCACAACCTGCTGATGCCTTATTAGGTCATTCGTGGTGAAACGTAGTGATGACCCAGTGATGGCTTGTGTAGCGGAGCAGGTACACCAGCACCATTCAGCTATTACAGAAGGGGGGGGAATAGAACGTAACACCAACATTAGGAAGAGGAGCAAACTTTATTGATACGGAAACTTTTAAAACAGTCGCTTCATGTGGGAGAGTCAAGTTAAAAACTATTCAGCAGCACTGCAGAGACATTTGGTTGATTAGAATACTGAGAATTAAAAAAACAAATTAAAAGTCAAACAATGATTTATGATTTTAATAAATGAAAGTGTTTAAATCAATGACAGGGAACAGTGTTTACTTTTTAATTTAGTGGAAATGTGAAAATTCAGTGTTTTTTTCTCTGTTACATCATTTTTCAGACATTTTAGATTAAGCCATTTTAAGAGTTAATCAAGAAATGCTTCAAGATTAATCATGTCGGCTGTACTAAGCCGTGGACAGCGAGGTGGCCTAACTAAGCCCGGTGCTATGTTATCAAACGCTGGTCTTCCAGCTGTGATGAGGGAACCATGTCGCAGCGCGCGCATCAACAGAAAGTGCCAACAAAGAGCTGAACGCCGCCTGAGGAGGAAACACAGTCTACTATCTGCATGTTATTTATTTTGCTCCATGTGCACTTTGTTGATATGTGAGCATCAGAGGATTCAAAACATCCTTTCATTTGGAGCAAACAAGGCGCCTCCTAAGAAACCTCTACTGCTTTTTGAATTTCACGGGGATACGGTGCATCGCATTTAGTCTTTTCCTGAAATGTTATATTTCAAAACGTTTCATGGTTTCCTCTCAAACGGCTCGGATTTCTAAACAAAGTTTGGGTTAAAATCTACAAAACCCACAAACTAAACTTCCACGGACACACAATGTGATGGGGCAGCTGCTGTCACATTCTGAAAAATGGGTCAAGAAGACCGAAACGACTTGGCCACTTGATAAGTGTGGTTAGCAGCCAAGAGGCAATTTTCAGATAAGAACATGTCCAGTAATTGAAGCTAATGTGCGGAGGTGTGGGTGAGTGAATGAAGCGAGTGTTAGACTAATGGTGATGGAGTTCAGGAATAAACACTCAGACTCACATCAGATTCAACTTTACTGACAACCTCAGAGTTCACTCTTAAACTTTAGCGATTCAGGAGCGGATGTGTCTTCGCTCCTGTTTCTCAGCCGGAACCTGGCAGCTGTGACCCACGGATGGAAGTCTTTCGTCGATTGCTGGGTGACGTCTGTTGTCAAGTGTTTACGCTCTGTAGTGTTGACTGCTCGCTGGTGCTAGAGGGGAAATGTACTTTTATTTAAATGACGTAGCATTACAGAAAGGAGCCGAGGAAAGAAGGAAAAGAACTCTGGTGAGTGCTGAGTTTAGTGATTGACCTGAAGGCAAACACAGGCACACACACCTACTGCGTGTCCTTTGTTTGCTAGCTTACGGCCATTGACATACAAACACAGTGAAGTGATCCGGCTGTTTAAGGCACATAAACACTCCTGCAAACACACCATTAGACAAACTGATGAAAACCACTTTGACATTTTTGTTTTACCATATAACACACCGTTACCTTTAGTTAGCTTGTGGATTTCTCTGCTTCTGAACATTAATGTAAGTACACAACTCAACAAACTACTTAACAAAGTGTGACATCGCTGTAACACAAAAGGTTTATTTGCAAATGAATTATGAAAGTAATTAGCTTCTTCAAAAGGAAGATCTTTTCATCCTTCAAACGAAGAAAAGAACACGAATGTAACAAAAGTCAGAGCAGCTGACGCAATAATGTTGGTTCACTAATTCACACAAGGAAATCACTTTACCGATCACGGTTCAAGTTGTTGGTTGTTGGTTTAGGCTGCGCTCATACAATCACCAAGGCCTGATGAAGAGGGAGATCAGGTGTGATCCTCCACTCATTGGCAACAATGACACCAACACAACCATGACACTAGGACGGTAACACGAGGGGCTGGTCGGTTTGAGACGTCTTTCCTTCTCCATGACAACAGTAAGTCCACCTGTGAAGACGGACTGGTGAGGAGATGAGTCTGTATTTGGTGTGATCATGTTTAACGTCCGTGACAACTTATGTCGTCTCATTTTGCCACTTTTTAAGGCGCGTTGGTGCTTTATAATTAAATTGTCAGACATGTAGCTGTTTTTTTTTT
>CAEMYA010000098.1:975123-1014304 GCA_903131615.1 Diplodus sargus | reverse complement strand
TTTTTTTACGATGGCGTCCTCCTTTCGGAGTTGATGGAAATCGAGGCAAAGAGCCCCGTCTTGCGAACGAAGAACCGAGGAGACTTATCTGACTGAGAGACTGAGCGGCAGCAGGTCAGACAGCTTCATACAAAGATAGGAAAAAAATCTACAGCACTCAATTTACGAGACTTTTCTGCCTCGGCTCTAGTGAGCTGAGCTGACTGGTGCCAAGTGGAGAACCTGGGATTTGCTTGTAGGAAATCTCGCTCTACTGAATGTAGAGTTTTATAAACCAAGGAATTGACACACACACACACACACACACTCTCACACACACACACACACACACACACACAAACAAAGTATGTATGTTTGTACTGTATGTACCGTATGTATGTTAACGTACATAGAAAGAAAAATGTATGGGCAGTCCTTAACAAATCCAGTATGTCTATATGCATTTTTGTATATTTTTGTGTACATTTACGCACAAATCTATACCTTATATAAATATATATACGCATAGAAATCGTATCTATCCAATCCAACAATGGCTTAAGAGAATGTAAAACTAAATAAGGCGGGACTGGAGTGGCGGCGCCAAACAAAGAGGAACACGGTGAGATTCCTAGTTGTCTTTTTTTTTTTGTTTGTTTGTTTCGTTTTTCTTTAGGTTCGTTATGACCTAATGCAGTTTGCACAGTGGTGTAGCCATTGACTTGTTGGCACTTGGAGCCGGTGCTTGGAGGCAGGCAGATAAAGAGACATTCAGAGAGGAGGAGCGGAGAGAGGAGAGGCCAGTCCCAGGCTGCGACGAGTCCCAACAGCTGCGTGGCGGAGTGGGGAGGGAGCGGGAGCTGAGGCCCCCCGAGCGAAGGACGAGGTTCAGGGGTTGGGACGAGGGCATCGGGTTAGGAATCATCAGTTGAATCATGGTTGGGTAGATTTGACATTTAGCCAACTGCTCTCAAGTGCAAGTTCCCAGTTCTTACTTCCTTCCCCATATGACTGTTCATCACGTTGCCTAACCAGCTGTTTGGATTATTTTAGTCGTTTCAAGTCAGAAACTCTGAACTTCCTTCTGGTGTTATCATCACAGCATCTAACGGCTCTGACTTTTGTAATTTGAGGCGGAGAGCTGAATGGAGAGGTCAGGGTCGGTGTCGGGGGGGATGATGAGGCTGCGGTGACATTTCCGAGCAACTCTTTTGGACAGCTTTTCTTAGCAACCTCGGGCGAGGAAGTGCCTCAACGCGCTCGCATTACCTGACTTCTTTTTCGCCCGAGAGGAAGTTGTTTGTTGATCTGTCGCCCTTGCTTTGATCCCCAGCCACAAAATTTGCCAAAAAAAAGACTTGCACTTGAGGGACCGTGATTGTAACCCGGTCTTGGTGTTGAGATCATGATGATGTGGACCGGGACTGGCCTCAGTTTACAGACTGCACTTACGTCCTTTAACTGCATCGTTGAAAACCGGTGGAAGGTCTTTCCGCAAAGGGATCACCCATTTGGTCAAAGAGACGTTTGTCTGAGTTGATTCACCCTTAAGCCTTGGGTACATTAAATGAAAGATATATTAAACACAAATTGATATAAATATATATATTATAGAGCTAATAGTAAACAGATTATTTTGTATACCTGAGCATGTTGTGGTACCGTATGCTCTCTAACAGTAGACATAACCACGGGTTGGACGTTTGCTTTATCAGGAGGGAAGACGAGCGATGGGGACCGTTTTTTTAACTGCTGTTGCCGTTGATCACGGCGGTAAACAGCATGTGGTTAAGGAGTTTTCTGAGACTCTGTTCACATCTGAAGCACCTTAACGAGAAAGACCGGTTTTAATGTGGGTTTCCTCTTCTGGGTGGAAACAACACCGCAGCACTGTTGGCAGCGTCTGTAGGTACGCCGGGTGTCATGCAAGAACATTCTCAATGGATTCGCAAGTGCACAAAAGTCTTTCAACCTGACGAATGTCACGATCGCAAACGCAATCAACTCCATAACTGCCACAGAAAGGCCACCTGCTGTTCAATTCGTGGGCAGGTTTCATTCACAAACATGTGATTAAGGGGCGGCTGTAGCTCAGTGGGTAGAGCTAGTCGGCTAGTGATCGGAAGGTTGAGGCTGAGCTGCATGTCAAAGTGTCCAAAGATACTGAACCCCAAATTGCTCCTGATCATGAGCTGCCGACTTGTCAAGGGAGTACCCTGCCTTCGCTGGGATTGGCTCCAGCAACAAACCCCGCTACCCCTTGAAAAAGGGATAAAGCGTTTACAGACAATGACACGTGATTAAGGAGTTATCCACATGTTTACGAGTAATTTTGTCAGTTGTTTGTTCCGTTCTTTAAATCACAACCTTTGTTTTTACAAAATATCTTCATACAAATGAGAACACAGAAATGATTCCAAATGCTACATAAGTGGCAACAGTAAATATAAATCAACAACAGGTCAAACTCCAGAGAAACATTCTTAACATGCGTAGTGAGCTTATTCCATTTATATAAAATGACCAAAAATGTGACGCATCCATGATCCAAAACCGCAGATAGCCACCTTGATATGTTGACAACTTTAAATCACACCTAGATGTGCTAACCGAATGTAAACAAACGGGTAGTCCTGTCAAAAGTGGGCATGCACAAGATTTAATGACATCATAATCTCCTCAAGCATACAAGAAACTCTAGTTAAGACAAATCTGCACTTTAATGAGGTTTTAAAAAAAATCTCAAACACAATTCGGCTTTGAAAGCGAGGCCAAAAAGCAAAGTTAAAAATCAAATGTTAAAAAATATACATATCCGTAGTCGTGTGGACGGGGCCAAAGAGAAAGAAAACCCAAAAATGAATCAGCAGATGGAAACGTAACAAATTCAGTACTGACAGTAGAGACACTAGAGTCGACCACGCTGTCATCAAAGAGCCTTAAATGACAGAAATAAAAGAGTGACTGTTTTGATATCAAACCAGATGCACAACATCCTGTTAAAGCAAAGCAGCCCCTGATTTCTTTGAAAATGAGGTTGTCATCAAAGAGCAAAACCATTTAGCCACAGGTGAGGAGGAGGAGGACGAGGAGGAGGAGGTGGTGGAGGTTTAGCTGTCGAGGCTCTTAAAGTAAAACACGTGGTTTCCCCCCCGCGGAGAAAGTAGGACAATCTGCTCATGACTCATACGACATGTCTGGACCACAAATAAATTTAGATGAATTGGAGAATGTGAAATATTTTAGAAGATGCCTGTACATTCACAAAACCTAAGACAGAGGCTGGATTCCAAAAAAAAAGCAAAACAATTGCAAAACCGGGAGCGGACGTTTTTACTAACTATTAGCTCTTGCTCTGGTTCCTTGGTGCACGGAGAAAAGACCTGAAGTTGGTTGAAATGTCACAAACACAACTAAAAAAGGAGAACGTGACGCCTGTGGCACTTCCGAAACGAATCTGTTTGTACGTGTTTCTTGCATGAGGCCCATTATTCATGGCCAACTACAGAAATTTAGTTTTCAGAGCATTGATGTGGACGGGGTCTATACAGAAACAACAGAACTGGGTTTCAGAGGGGACAGCCGTTGAATCTGAACAGGGTTGGTTTGAGCTGGCCTTATATAATCTTTCTAACTTGTTTCTAATGCTGACTGTTCAATACTCTTTGTATCTCACTTTAGTAAAACATTGTGTAAAAAAGAAAATTGTTCATCTGTTATTTGAATCAGAACGCGGTAACAACAGACAGCGAGCTGTCGCTTTTTTTACCGTAACGGGTCACACGAGGTCCTGTTTGTTACTCTGCAATATATCAAAAACACCTTTTTTTGCAGTATTTTGTAGATCCAAGACCTCAACATTTTTAAACTCTTCTTCTTTTGTACTATATCTATTCTATATAATTATACAAGATACAGCTCGACATGGCTTGTGGACTGAAGTAACATTTCACCTGGGGTGTGCAAAAATGTGCGTTACCAACCTGAATGAGGCCCTCGCAAACACACACACACACACACATACACATACACACACAGTTTCACGCAGCCAGAGCTGTGGTTCAGCATGCCAGTTATATTTCACAATAGACGATTACAACACCCCGGCTTTAATAATTACAAGGTCTTTTTCTGTCTTGTTTTGATATGATGTGCTCTATGCTATTCCTGTGGCCTTTCAATATGAATATATATCTAAGTATATATATGTTATGAATTTATATGCAAAAGTTCCTCTCCTATTATAGCATCAGAGATGAAGATAACACCACCATGCTTGAATGGACGTCCCTCGTCTTTAGTCATATTTCCCACTTACAATAAGAAAAAAACATCGAGGACTTGATCACTTGCACCCTAGGATTGAAATATATTTCAGTACGGAGCTTTTCTATTTAAAAAAAGAACATGGTTGATTTCAAGCTGCTTTCTTGTGTTTTTTGTTTTGTGTCTTTGTAACAATGAAAGAGAAATCAAGTCTTTTTTCTCTGTTTGTAAATTTGCCAGATCACGGGAACGGTCCGTTTCTGTGTCCTTAAAAACTTGTAGCTACATCTCGGTGAGAATGTGTTTTTCGGGAGGGAAAGGGGCGTGAATGAGCGGGAGCCTCCGGAGAAGAGACGGCGGCGGACGTTGAATACAAAGTGAAAGAAAAAAGTGAATGATTTTAAAAATGTTACCTCAGTGAGGATTTTTTCAGGGATTTTTTTGACAATGCATCTTGCATCGTGTTACAGCTTCGAACACACGTTGAATAGCTGTTTTGTATTGTGCTGTAAACAGTTTTTAAAAAGAAAAAAGATGCAATCTGTCTGTGTGTAAAAAAACAAACAACAAAGGGGCATGTTAAACCAGGGCAGGTTCACCTTTTCTGTCTACTGAAGGAAATACGATCGACCCTATGTATTGTACAGTATATGGAAACAACACAAGACATGTTTATACCGCAAATAAATATTGAAATATTTTTTTCTTTAACACGTGTTTCCTGATTATTTCTCATCACAAAACCACACTGAAATCACTTCAATGGGAAATGACATTAATGCAGCGGAATTTGTAATTATATCGATCAACATATTGACAGCCCACACTGTCGCTTACACCCGCAGAGTATCACAAGGTAAATCTGATGTGTTATGCGATGATTAGCAAGATTTTAAAAAAGGAAAACAGACTTCAGCTACACAAAATTCTGCCTATTTAGACGTCCTTCCCAATACATTCCATTATTCTTGTGAATTATCGGATATTTTCACTGGTTCAGGTCAGTATAAATCATTTTGGTGTCACAGAAAAATATTAAATGTGATTGAATTGGCCACAAACAGTTGCTGGATTGTTTTGATGGGTTACAAGCAAAATGTGGTTGAGACATTGATCAACATATTGACAGCTCACATGGTACAGTATGTGATTGTGCTGTAAAGCGCTGCAGAGTCAGGACCCCCATAAAAAAATGTATCTGATTGGTTATTAGATGATTAACATAAAACAAACATACACCGCTCAAAATGAGATACAAAATGAGTATCAGTAATCAGCCTTCATGCTTAGATCAGAAAGACACAAGAATGATATTAATCTTCTTAGTTTATCATCTCGGGAATGCTTGAGTCTCCCTATTTAGGATTGGTAACACATAAGAATAATAATAAAAAGGTTTATAGCAGAGTATAATGTGTTGTAATGTGAGAGTACTTCTCTCATGGAGACATTTTGATATTGTTAGAACTGTAAGAGGGACCAAAACTCCTGGCTGCGTCTGTTCTATTTAAACCTTTCTGAGAAAGATTATGTAAAGGAACGACAAGAAAGCAGAAACTGTTTCATTTAGTTTTTTGGTTTTGCTAAGACTTCCCCTCATCTCACACACATACACACACACGCACACAAAGGGTTTGTATTGCTGCGTCTTTGCTGTGGCTTTGTGACGGTTACACATCCGATTGCTTAACCTGAAACTCTGCCACTTCCCTTCCATGTAGTCTGCACCACACTGTGTTTTTGTGTGTGTGTGTGTGTGTGTGTGTGTGTGTGTGGCAAACAAAAAACATGTTTATTTCATTATTAAAGGAATTTTTCTACTTTTTTGGAAATATTCTCATTTGCTTTCATGCGAGCGGATTAGATATAAAGATTGATACCAACGGTCTACCAGTGTCCGGTAAATAAGCAGCTGCGGCACAGAAGTCTGTTAGCTCGGCTTAGCATAAAGAATATAAACGAGGGGGAACAGCTAGTCTGGCTCCGTCCAAAAGCAGCAAATTAAACTGACTAGCCCCTCTGAAACTGAATGATCTGAGCATTCTACCTTGCCTATAAACATGACAAGTGGTTAAAACCTCCTCACATAGTTTATATGAAACAGCAAACTGGCTATTTACACTTCTGTTCTTGTATCTAACACATAAATAAGATCAGACATGTTGAATACTGAGCTTCAGAGGTTGCTGTATGTGTGTTTTCTTCACCTGAGATGGAGCCAAGCTAGCTGTTTCCATTGTTCACAGTCATTATTCTAAGCTTGTCTCACCGGCTGCTGACTCCAGCTTCACACTGTATTCTGTTCTATGCATATGTGAGTGATATCGATCTACTCATCACAAGTGCCTTATTACTTCTGTCACAGTAAGGTTTGCAATCCTATATATTAGCGGCAGAAATGAAGCGGTTCTCCAAAGAAATGATGAATAACATCTGTCCCCCTCCAGGCCCCATTGTTTCGATGCTTGTGTGTCCATTAAGTGTTCTCTCGCACGACCTTTAATGCTTCTCCATCCTCTCAAATTAGCAGGTAATGATGGCACATGTGTAGGCTGCGTGAAAGCTGACAGCGAGGGAGAGAGAGTGTCAGCAAAGTGAGGAAGCGAGAAGGAGGGCTGGTGGTGGAAATAAAAAGAGCATCTTAAAGACAGAGCTGTGAGCCGAGCTGAGCCGGCTATAAATATCTCCCCCCTCTCCTCTCCTCTCCTCTCCTCTCTCCTCTACTCGTCCTCGTCCTCTCCAGTGTTGGCTTCTCTTCCCTCCTTCTACAACGGCTCTTGTTTCGCTTTTCTTCTTTGCCTTGACTTCCTCCTGCCGTCGCACCGCCAAGAGAGCCGTTCACCTCGCGGTGATTCAGGCAGGATATTAGCAGCGGCGGCAGAGGTGATATAACGGAAATGAAGGCCCCACCCTGTTTGAAGAGACGGGGGACAGGATGATCGACACAACCGGCTGATAACTCTCTGGTTCCCTGGCAACATGATGACAGGGTTTCCCACATGCCCGTCATTATCATGGCAGTTCATGTAACAGGAAATGTTTCCCACTCTAATTTGGAGTGATTAAAATTACATGAGAGTTTATCATGAACTGAGTTAGTTATTGAGGATGTTAATAAGCGGCTCGGTGACATTTCTGCGTTTGCCTTCTTAACCGAACACATCATGGCGCTCCCTGATGACGATGCCTCATCCTGGTATCAAGAAGAGCACCTCGCTGGTCGCTTTTCGCGAGGTCAC
Organism: Diplodus sargus; assembly: GCA_903131615.1. Lineage (NCBI taxonomy): Eukaryota > Metazoa > Chordata > Actinopteri > Spariformes > Sparidae > Diplodus > Diplodus sargus. The sequence continues at coordinate 1,006,820 of CAEMYA010000098.1, read as the reverse complement.
AGATCATTTTGGCTCCGACGAGTTCTGTTACCTGATACAGTGTATACAGGTTTGTGTGCTGACCAGGTTGTGTCCAAAACGAATGTATCTCTTTCTCTTCCTCTTTCTGACTGCGTCTCTCATTTACTTCCCTCCTATGTTGTGTGTTGCAACTACAGACAATTCCCAGTGGGAAGATTTACAGTTAGAAGAGCGTGGCCGACGTGTTGCAGTAGCCTGACAAGCTAACTGGCTGTAATTGAGAAAAAATATATAACATTGAGTCACAGACTGGTCTGAAGTTTGGGATGAGGACCAAATAACGCAGTGAGATGATGATGGCAGCTAAGGTAGCTGCTACTGCAGCAACAAAGCTACCAAAATCTATCTAGTCTATCAGGAAACTATAAAACTCACCTGATAGTAGTAGTTCTCAGAGGCCCCGGTCCAGAGATGTTCCACGGGAGCCCGCTGGTTAACATTAGCTAGCAGTTACATTAGCAACAAGTAAAGCTATCTGTCCAGAGTTCAGGCAGAGTAGCTGGAGGACAGCAGTAAGCCAGAAAACCAGAAAGTATTTTCTACATAAAATATGATTCAGTTTCACCCAAAACATTGAATAAATCTACAGAATATTTTTTTTTCTGCCTTTGTAGGGCCTGATGGTGGCATATAGGTGACATCTGGAGCAGAACATGTGTGAAAAATACACTCAAACAATCGAGTGTGAACATTAGCTGCCACTAGCCTAACACACTCACATGAAACTGTCAACAGTCAAGTTGCATTGTGGGTAATGTAGGTGCCAGGTTTTGACAGGAAAAAAACAACACCACCTCAAAACTATATGACTGAATAGGTGCTCTGTAAACCAACTTTGCCTGACTTCCTCCTTTGCTATCTCGACTAGTAGTTGTCACCTCAAATGCGGGTCGGGAATATGGGCTTGACTGAGTCTTAGCCTCAGGCCCTGCACCATCGCACCCATAAAACTGTTCTATATCCTGTTAGCAAGAATACTTGTGTATTTAATGGCCCTATTGTTTAATAAGTACACAGCCATTTTAGAGAAATGATTAACGCTGTTGCCAGTTATTCATACACAACAGCAGTGACAGTGAGTTCAAGTCACCTCAGAGTGGGGATCTGAGCCAAAGTGTCGTAAATAGATATATGAATAAAAGGCTCTGGCGGCAGGAGGAAGCAGTCCTTAATGGTGATACAGATACTAAGATTCTTGCACCTTGTACACAAAGCGGCAAAAGCTTAAAACAGAGCTGCGGAACTGACATCGCTGACAGTCAAACTGCAACAAGCACATGTCGGCTGTCCGGAACTGTGGACACGATCCCAGGGTGGATGAAGGGTCACAGCGGAAAGATATTTGATCTGGACACATCCTGTCGCAGAGAGGCGTCACATGCCAACACGCTCAGGACAAAATGTGTTTCACAGGGGAAGGAACTGCGTGTCAGTGTTGAGAACACCAAACAGGTATTTGTTGGTGTCGTCGTTTCATTGAGACAAAACCTGATTTTCTGTGAGACGCTGTCGTTACACTCCCCAGAATGCGGCGCAGACTCGTCTCGGTAATGGCCGTGCCCCTGTCCTCTTTTAATGAGATTCCCCTCACGCTCTCGGTCCGATTGACAGAGCTGAATCTCGTGCAGACAAATTACATCTGACACAGTTGTGACATTGACAGACGGAGGAGCCCAGGTCTTGGCTACTTTGATGAAAGCTCCACTGCTGCCGGCTCCTTTAATGGGCTCAAATAATTACAGTAAACAGAAGCTGCTGCTGCTGCTGCTGCTGCTGCAGTACTCAGGCGAGCACTGTCCTCCCACTGTGAGTGGTACTGTACTGCGATGCACTGTACTCTCGCCGCTCTCTTCCACAGTTATATAAAGAACCAGTGAAGCGCTCTCTCCGGCAACGCACCACTTCAAGAGCATAATGGGGGGGGGGGGATCTGGGAGGGAGGGAACGGAAGTAGAGAGAGGGAGGATGAGAGGAGCGAGGGAGGAAGGGACGTACATGTTTCATCATGTTGAGGCCTGCATACCTGTAAAATGGAAACTTCAAAACCGGCAGGAAAACAGACAAGGCTGGCGAGCGGAGACAGACGACAGGACTTATTGTTCACCACAAGTCTGCGCTCTGGATGTTGCTGCTCATTTGTTATCGCCTATTTGTCATTAGATTTAAATTATTAGTGACGTATTGTCTAATTTCAGATTTTAACTGCTAAACACAATGAAGACATTGTTACAGTATGCTTTTGAAACATAAGCTCATTGTCCTCTCTCTCTCTCTCCGTTCATTCTCCCTAAACACAAATTAAAGCCTGATCACTCTGACGTGAGAGAAAGACGGAGAGCATGAAAACAAAACTATATTTGCAGTGGTTATCTGGCTCGTTAGAAATACAAAATCACTGATACAACGCTCAGTAACATCTCCGACTCCGACAGCAGCGGCAGCGTCCATGTTGCAAGCATCGAGCACGTTTGATTCGAGGGGATTCTCTTCAGACGCGGTAGCGTCACTCAGAACAGCTGGGTGTCGATCGGCTCACAGCAGGTTATAACAAAGCGCTGCCAGCTGTGTGTTTTGGCAAGTGTCTCGAAGGCTACGCCTGCCCCGCGCCGTCTAATCATTTTTACATCTGGTGAGAAGCGGGACAGACGAAGCCGACTGACGAAATCACGATTTTGTGCTCGAGGCATCATTTGTCAGCATTAATACAGGTGAATGACAACAGCTGTGCCGTAGCATTTGGCCGTATATCGACAATTGAAAATGAGTAATCGCAGAGAAAGTTAACAGAAAGTTGTCTTGCCTCATTTTGCTCCCACACAGCCTCCAGGTCTCAGACACAGATGGTTGCACAATGATAACGATAAGTTTTAAGATTCGTACAGTCTGGACGCCATTTTGGAAAAGTCCGATAAATATATTGTTATAGTCTGGACTGAGGGCGGTGAAGGAGAAAAAAAAGATTGTTTGCCCTCAGGAAAGGAAATGATGTCAGGGCAGTAAAATTGATCAGACTGATCACAAACTATAAACGGTTAATGAGGGTGAGGCTGCAGGTTGCAGTCCAGTTGCGTCATGCTGCACTTTAACTTGTGCTAACACTCTGGAATAATTCTTCCATCAGTGTTTGTATTAACTGACCGGGCACATCCACCATGTCGAAGTTGGTTAAAGGTGAACTTTGCATGGAAGTGTAATGTGACCAAACCTTTTAGACCAACAGGCGAGCCAAGAGAGTAAACAATACAGTGGAAAAGCAACAAGGGCACCGGATTTAATATTTTCAACTTGCCTGAACTTTTTCATCCCCAACCGAACATCACGTCCACAAATTACACTCATCTTAAAAACATAAAGGGGGAAGAGCAGTAAAAATCAGCTGTTGTGAGGCTGGAGAAACCTGCGTACGTTCGCAGGTCAGAGGCCCGTGGTTAGAGAAATGCTTATTCGACAGGAACAGCTTGAGGTGACACACCGCATCAGTTCACCTGTGTGTTTCCTACGAGTCCGTTAAACTCACACCTGAGCTGCACTTCGAACAGGACCGACCGCTGACATCAGCTCAGGCGCAGCGAAGGCCGTGCACTGAAAGCCAAACTCACAATTAAAAAATTGATAGCGGAGGAGTTTTTGCTCACAAAGCTTGAACCCACCACCAATGAAAAAGGAATCGGTGTGTGTGTGTGTATGTGTGTGTGCGCCCATGTGCCTAAGTGAATGTTTGACTTTGATCCTGTCCTCGGTGAGCAAACATATTCAGTTTGTTCTTATCTCTTCACCTCCTGTGACTTTACCTCAGAGGCCTCTGCCGTGTTTATTCCACTCTCACAATGTTGAATGTGTCTGTGATCGGTTTATGCAGGTTTTGGCTGCTATTTACAGCCATTGTTGCATTACGTGAGGATTATAGTCATGAATTAGTTCTTCCCTCAGTCTTGACCATGACGCACATACACAGTAGTATGTGTTAGTGCATTTGTTTGGAGACTTTTTTGATTTCTGACTTTTCTGGGTTACATTTGCATTTCAAAGACTCTTTCCAACAATAACTCTTCTACCGTACCAACTGTATTATTTGAGGTATAGTTGATATTTTTCTGTATTGCCTCTGTACCTCTATTTTTTGAGGTTTGGGTCTCCCTAAACTGTTAAATGCTAAATGTTCTCTATTTGGATCAATTTCATTGCTTTTTTTGTTGTTGCATTGGTTGACTATTGAAACAAGTGTGTTTGCTGTAATTTTCCACTCAGTAATGATTCAGCGTAAAAGTCTGACACACTGACTGACAAATATGAAGTCATGTCAACAAGTCCTTTCACTTCGCCTTCTCTGTCTTTATTCCTCATGCTTCCAACTTTTCCCTCCCTGTCATTGCATCTTAATCCTTTTTTCATTTTCCTTATCCCTTTTCTCCATCCTCCAGCTTCCTTCTCACCCCTAAAACCCCCCCGGTCGTTGTGACAAGACTTCAGACAGGGTGAGGTTCAGGTTCTCACAGGCTATAAAAGCTCAGCGCACGTCCGACCAAAGAGTTAAAGAGTAACAACAACAAGTGATTACGCCATTACAGTCAGTCGGACCACAGTCCAGATTGTAGCAACAGTTACTGGGAAACACACACGAGTATCAGATGTGTTTGAAAATCACTCACGATGAATGTTTTTCTCACCAAACAGCCTCAAAAAGGGACTTTAACTTTACTTTTGTAAGGTGTTTTATCATTTTCAGCACTTGGAATTTAAGCTACTAATGCTCTGCTTGTTTTTAGGATAAGAACTATGATATGCTTACATGTCTGTGAATTCTACGGCTGATAAGATACACAACAAGTTTCGCGTTTTGTCCCTCAGCAAAACATTAATAGTAATATATAAATACGTTCCAGGAGAAAAGCGACAATATAGGTCTTCTTTTATCTGAAAAGGAAAGAGGAAGCGAGTCGTCTCCTTGTCGCATCGAATCCTCAGCATGTTTACTCAGCGTTGATACCGTCTCGCCATCATTAATTACAATATTCTAGCAGCACAGGTTTCCTCTGCCTGAAGTTTGGTGTGATTTTCCGATGGAGTGCTTTGACAGATGGCCTGCGTTGTCGGGTGATTCTGACTTTGCACACAATTTGCACACTTTTATAGTGACATTGTTTAAACATCCACCCACGTCTGCCATTACGCTAGCTGCCCAAACACTGACAACGTCAACCCCCGTTTAATCGTGTCTCACAGCGTCAGGCCTTTTTCACGCCCATCCACTCATGTAGTAACAGGATACATCCAATAATTATTCAGCCGACAGGTAATATGCACTTATAAAATAATCAGTGATTAGACATGCTCTCTGCTCTGACATTCATGAATGATGAATGAAACGCTGTGATGAGCTCCCCAGAGCTGGATTAGTACACCATTAGCACGCTGACTCCTTTAAATTGCCCGATTGTCTCGGGAGCACCTTTACCGGTGTTAGACCATCTCAGCGCTCATCTCTTCACCCCTGGCTGCTCCTCCGAGACGAATGGTCGGACCAGACATTATTACCGGATATGAGACAAGCACCAGACACTCACAGGGACGAGCCTCTGCATTAGGATCATCTTTACCTCCAAAGTGAGCGCAAGCATGCCGTCCAGATATCAGGCTGCAAGAGCTCAAAGGATTCACAGGAAACTCTGCGTTCAGTTTTTATCAGAACGTGACACAATGCAGCAGTTCAGCCGTCAGTTTGTTTTGCTGCGCCGGGAACAGATACTGTGAACATGTTACTTTTCTTCTGTTGCATATCCTTTTTGTAATGTACCGATCCAGGTCAACAAACACCATGTACTAAAACCAATCATGTGTTAGTTCGTACTCTCTGTCTGTGGCACTGAGCCCAAAGCCCATTGATTCCTACTGGAGACTAAAATCCCTAAAATGGCCGACAGATATCCAGTTTGTCGGTTCAAAAAACAGCATGTGGTTATTTCCTTACACTGGTGGGCACTGTTTTTCGTAGCAAAAGTTACACAAAGTAAAAAATAATGCATTTATGGGGACTATGTTCAGCGGTGGACCCATATATACAGAAGGCCAGTCCAGTCGTCATGTCAGGTTCACGTTAAATGTTTATGTCAGTCTGACTGCCATATCGGGAGGTGGAGTTTCAACATTCGTAAATAGAGAAAAGAGAAACGTAACGTTGAAACGTACAGTATCTGTTGTGTGCGGAAAGGTACAGCGCCAACATCTGTTCGGGGGACTTGTTTGGTATGGTGTATATGGGAGTGAGCCAAAACTGAACCTCAGTGCCCGTGTTCATGGTATCCAGCGCAACAAAGAGTTTTTACAAATGAGGCCACGGAAAAATAGTGAGATATCAGGCTTGTCAGTGGGATCAATTTACATTGTAAGTATTTAACATTGAGTTACGTGTCTGGTTTCCTTGCTTCGTTCTCGCAAGATCAAACTACAACATTGAAGCAGCTGAACCAGACTTGAAAGTTTTGTTGTTGTTTTTTTCTTCTATCTTTGAGTGATATTTGATTTTTTTCTTCTTTTGCATAATATTTCTACCAAAAAATGCCATGTCTGATGTCATTATTACACACAACGATGAAGCTGCGCCTTTCATCTACAAACATCTCGCTGAGCTTCAAATACTTATTCTTCTAATCCCCGTGGTTACCGCTGCTTCAACCTCGTCCTTTTTCCTTGTGCTTCTGTTTGTTTGTTTGGATGCATTTGAAGCTTTCATAAACATCTACGCTTTTTGCAAGCAAAGAGCTTCCGATTGTCTTTATGTTTTTATCTCGTTTTTAACCTCCCTAATGTTTTATTGTAATGGCTGCACATGCCAGCTGCAGCGTGAAACCTGCGAGGACACTCGCAGGTCCCCTGGCTATACGAGGCGGAGAGATGGGGAAGTGGAGATAAAAATAATTTTTTGCAGCCCGATCTGTCTGATGATAACTGGAGTTCTCCTTTACTGTTACCATGGTAACCGGGGACAGGAAGGAAGTGGAATTGTTGCAGAGCTCAGCAGGACTGGCTGAGCCACTGACGGAGACCTAGACTGAGCGATTGCGGCCCCGGAGAAGATCCTGTCAGTGTGTTTTTGTGGTGTATTAAAACACACCACTATCAAAGTGGAAAGTCTCTCTATCACTGGGTCTTCCTCATTAGCGTCATAGCATGTTGTGGTAGTAGTGGTGAGCTCTTATCATCGTGCTGTGGACTCTAGCCAGGGTCTTTATCTGACCCCATTAGATTATTTATCAGCTTGCATAATCAGCCTCTGCAAACTCCCATTGACCTGAACTGCACTGTGCCGAACCCAAATCAGCTGAACTGGGACTGTGCACGCCAAACCGTGCCCTGATTACAGAAGTCTTAGAAGTCAGCAGGATGGCAGAGGGATTCGGTGCCCCTTCGTAGTTAAAGTGCACTTTGCTGAAGTGTCCCTTAGCAAGAAAATGAGTCTTTCCGCTCAAGTGGTGGAACTCTGTCTCAGAAACTGTACTTTGATCTCGCTGAAGACCGGCCGACGGATATGTGCCTCCTCCAGGGTTTAATGGCGCAGCACTGAAGAATCTATTTACTGTATTTACATGGTAGATTAGCCTGTGACATCCACGAACTACTGTAGCAGTAATAATATCTGTCATTTCCGCATTTTACTGTTTAAAAAACTACGAGACCAACAATGCTCAAACACACAGAGAAATACGTCATTTATTCAAGGTCACTTATTCATGGTACGTTTCATTTGGTCACCTGTCACTATAACATCAGTGTCTCTGACAGATGTGCAGTATTCGCAGACTTTAAGACACTTTGAAGACTTCAGCTTGTCCACCACAGCATGTGTACAGCTGTCCATGGCGTGTCCTTTTGCATTTACCACGGCTTCTCCAAAAGACCTTGCCTGTTAAGTTAAATAAGCCTGGCTGGCTCCTGGGTTGAAAAGAGTTCACAGCCCGCACTCAAGACCTGTTCTCTGAATGAATAAAGATTCAAGAAGCTGCTCTTTAATCCTCCGAAACGCACTTCTCCCCGATGTGCTGAAGCCCAGAAAGCACCCCCCCCCGGCCTAAATTTTAAACTTCATGCTCTGTTGTTTGTACGGTATGAAGGCTTGAACTACATCGAGTTGTGTTACATAACGCTACAGGGTTCCCTGCAGAGTAGGACTTCACACGCAAGAATGTAAAAAATGCATATATTTCACATTTCGGTGTTGTCCTCAGCTCCTCGCGGCTCTACATTGATTCATCACCAGGAGGTCAAGTTCCGTGCCTGTTGAATAAATCCACTTCCACTCTGCTTTTTCTAGACTTTAGTTTGAAATTTGCTCTGCGCATGAGAGCAAAGCCGAGCTCTGCCTATCAGACACCTTAGTAAATACACTGTTTAACAGGTTACAACAGCTGAGTCAAGAACACACCGACAGAAAGCCTGACCTCGAGCTGCGTCCTTCAGAAACCCTCACTGAAGCTGTTTATTCATAGTGCCGTTTTTTTAAAATAGAAGCTCTGATGAAAAGAAAGAAACACGGTGTTGCATAACCGTCACTCTCTGAGGTCCACTTGCCAAAAAAGTCTTATCATATGGAGATGGCTGTTTTTTTAGATTTACATCCAAAGGTGAGGCTCAGCTCAACTGGATTTTGGAGCCCGACATGAGTGTGAACACAGCTGGACAGCAAACTGGGACTGATCACAGCCTCCAAGACTTCTGGATGAGGTGACTTAGGGCGCATCTGACCAAGACTGTGACTTTGGGGATGACGAGACACGGCAAGAGAAGAAGCGGGTGACAACGGCGAGCAGAGCCGTAGTGTTTTTCAAATCTATCTCTGTGAATTTTGGGTTTATTACAAACAAACTCGAGGTGATTGTAGAAACACAAACCAAGAATGTTTTGGTGTGTTTTTTTTTTGGTTTATGTCGACTTTGAATTAAGTTCCTGAGTTGAGGAGGCAATTTAAGGGGCACTATGTAGTTTTGGAGAAAGAGATTCAAACTCCATATTGAGGCAGTATTGAAAAAACTTCCGTAACTGATTAAACAAGCTGTTCTCAGAGGAAAATAAGCTCCCTTAAACACTGTTGAAGCTAGAGAATTTGGCAGGGTCCGCCACATATAAACAAAGTAGAACAGTATGAACAGTCTTGTCCTTTAAGGTCAGTTTGTTTATTCAGTTTATTAAGTCATGAAAACAAAGAGAGTTTGTTTATTTAGAAAATCAGTCAATGAAGATCTTTCTCTTCTGAGAAAACTAGTGCTCCTTTAAGGTTACAGTAGCAAAACAGAGAAAACTTGACTTCAGTGCACAGTATTTGTCTTCTTCGTAAGGAAAATAGAATACATATTATACATATTTCCTTTCTTGACATTGCGTCAGTTTATTTCGTTTTCCTTAACAGACTACGTACCGTACATGCCCCAGCTACGCTCACACTATCGCCCCCTGATGGCACAAAGTGGTATTAGGAGACAGGACAGACCAGGGCTAGCTGATTAGCATGCTAACTTCAGTGGACATCTCTGCAACACGGAACATCGACGTCTTTTACATATCCTCCACTCTGTTGTTTGTTCACATGCCGCCGATAATGGTAGTCCTTTTTCTGAATGTTTCACACTGCCCCTTTAATCTGGGCCTCACAAGTCAGTGCCAAAATGAACTGTTAGCCCCAAATAACCCCCCATGAAATTCTGTGTAATTTTACTTTACTCGTGCTTCAAGTCACTGTTGACTTATTCCACATTAAACCAGGGTAATTCCCTGGCCTTAAACAGCGGCTGTGGGTGATCTTTGCACATCTGTGTGCAGATGCCTGAATGCCTGACGAAGTCACTTAAGCAAAACAAAACAACTGAATAGAAAACAAAAGCTGGTAACAAGAGTATGAATTGTCAGGAAAACAACATGAGGTGAGTTTGTAGATGCATTCCTAGATGCATTTTCTCATCAGTCGTTTTCCAAATGTTGCAGAGAGACAGCTCCATTTCATTCTTTTTTTTTTTATGAACACTGAGAGGCAAAAACGAGTTGATTGATGAGTGCGCATCAATTCCACTCCCGTCTTAACTCTGCCTTTGTTGTTCAGATGGAGCAAACATGTGCAGACTGCATGTCAAGTGCTCTATTATTCAGGCGTACACGCGTTTTGGTATCAACGGGGGATGAGAGCTCTCTGGTGCATTCAAAATAATCGTGAATGTTCTTTCCACATTGTAATCTCATTACCTGCTCACAGGGTGTTCCTGTTTTATTCAGGCGCTCTTAATTGTCTCAGTGGCTAATTCATCCCATATCTCCTTTTTTCTTTCATGTTGCTAATGATTTAGTCCTCTCTCTCTCTCTCTCTCTCTCCCTCTGTCTCTCACTGACTTTTCTTTTTTTTATTCACATCTGGTGTCCCTCTCTCCACTCGTGTCCCTGTGACGCTTTGCTTCTGTCTGCCTCAGCTCATTAGGGTCCATTATCTGAGGGGAGAGCTAAAGATGTAGCGCTCGGAATCGAGATGTCAACAAGTCATTTCCTGCAGGAGACACTGGACACTGTGTGTGTGTGTGTGTGTGTGTGTGTGTGTGTGTGTGTGTGTGTGTGTGTGTGTGTGTGTGTGTGTGTGTGTGTGTCGGTGCAACTAATGATCTACAAATCCCCTGGTTGTGTTGCGGCCCAGGCTCTGTGTCAGTGCTACTTATTGGCAAACATGAATCTGGGCTTTACAGCACAGCAGCTGAGATGTCTGCATTTATGTGTGTGTGTGTGTGTGTGTGTGTGTGTGTGTGTGTGTGTGTGTGTGTGTGTGTGTGTGTGGTTGTGCACTCACACACACACACACACACACACAGATTAGTTTCTATCATCACACTTAGTGGAATCCCTTTAAGTAGAGGAGGGATTCCTGCACTAGAAGCAATAGCTTAGTAAAATTACACCCGCTAAATATAGCTTGCTTGAAAAAAAAAACATGTTTAATGACTACACTGTCTTAAAATACAGATAATAAGAATGTGTTGACTCATAATCTTAAAAAAAAAGATAGGCTGACACTCAGACAGTTTGATGGTGCTGTGGTTGAAGTGGGAATGTACCAAAATATTTTGTTTCACCTCAGTTAACCTGTGTTTCAGTTTTACTTTGGACTTTCAGAATTTTCTTTATTTTTCATGCCCAACTGCAACAGGATTTAAAAACACAGCGGTTATCAACCAGGGAGCTCCCAAGATAAGACTACTTCTACAGTCTACAGGGTCAAAAGATAATTAAAGGAACAGTTCACCCAAAAATGATTCAGTCATTATCTACTCATGCCGATGGAAAGTGGGGGAGTTGCACCCTTCTCCTGAAACAACTGAAGTAGAATGAGAATTGAATCAAAATGGGGGAAAAAAAGAAGAAAAAAAAGAAAAAAGTAACCCAGCTCGTCCTGTGTAATCCAAGTCTACGGCAGCCCAGAGAACCCAAATCCTTAATTAAATGATGAGGATGTGAGGATGACAGCTTTAAAAAAGGCCGTTAATAAAGTTTTTCACATCAATTTGGGAACTTGGGGCTTCTGGAGACTTGGATTGCAGAGTACAAGTGGTATGGAGCCATTCTAATTATCAGTCTGTAAAAGTCTAATAAATAGAATCGGTTGCTGTTTTTAGTCTCTACCTACATGAGCATGGCGGTGGGTTGATAATGTCAGATTTATTTTTTTTTTACTTTTGGGTGAACCGTTCCTTAAAAGTGACAAGAAAAAAAGACTCTGTGACACAAAATGGTGCCATTTTTTTTCTCGCAAAATTCTGGAAAATGTCATCCCTTTCATACGAAGCTATGAGCTGCGAGGGAAGGCCAGAGTTAGACGTCGTTAGGAGACCTGAAAGGTGTGAAACTGCTAACTGTCCTAATAAGTGTTCAGGATTACCAGCGTTTCATTGGAACAATAAAATATGGGTTTTGGCATGACATCCCCCCTGGTAGCCTCTTTGTATGTAGCGTTAACTCACACTCGCCTCATCCTAACCATATTTTAACTGTGTTTAGTTGCCTTCCATTAATCCGAATCTAAGTGGCCTCAACACACCCTCCTTAATAATTAACCTCAAACAAGCCTTTTAATTATTGGTCAGAGCTCATATTAATAGCTAAACATTTAGACAATGATAAACTGATAATCGCCAACTGGATTCTGTAAAAGTCCCATTTTATAGCAGCAGTTTGGCCTTTTGACACTGATTCAGTGTAACACACAGATCTGAGTTCCTGTCTCTCCCTCGGAGGGCTGACTGTTGTGAAGTCCTCCGTGTATCTCTGTGTCGGCGGCGGCATGTGACAGGGTCAAATCTGCCCTGTCGTTCTCTCGGCTAACGAGCCGCACACATTTGTGACAGAGGCACATGTCGCGCTCTTTGAGCAGATACAGATCATTATTGGGTGAACTTCTGCAGCGGGCAGGAAGCGTAGAGGAGAGGAGGAGATGGTGCTTCTATTCTTGTGGTCATTTTTGATCTTTTTCGTGTTTTTGAGCTCCAGAGATCAAAAGAGTGGCAATTTCTGTTCTGAGCGTTATTGAGGTAAGTACTTCTTTTGCGCCCCGACACATGCTGCGGTGTAACAGGAAGTGTTTTACGTCTCCACCTCGTGTTTTTGTCCGCACTGACTCTCTGTCTGTCTCTCTCTGACTAATTCTCTGACTGTGGGAAAGTCTTGGCCTGTCCTTGGCCCGGTGCGACAGATTCCACCATGTGATCGGAGGCGACAGATTCCCCACGTATCAGACGACTCGGGTGTCCACGTCCGCTTCCTGCCCTCTCAGACGCACACGCGAACACAACACACAACACACATACTGACACCTAAGCCGCAGTGTCCGATCTGCCTTCCTGTCCTATGCTCAGGGCTCCGGGCCCAGTCCGGGTCCACACAGCTGCCAGTCGTCTCAGGTTGCAGTCTGAAAATAGATGCACTGACCATTAACATCCAACATGCTAACCGGCGGGCTTCCTGTTAAAGCAACGATGGGCGCATGAGGTGACAGAGAGAGTGTACTACTTACGGTCAAATGGGACAGAATAGAAAAGGCTCATAAAACGGACTTAAAGATACTCAGTTTTCAGCAAATTAGCAAAACAGACACAGAATCTAGTGAAACAGCAAGAAAATGTTGACAAGCGTAAGGGGCTCCTCAAGCCCTCTTCGCTACCTGCCCTGCCAACAAATTCTGACACCCAAGGAAATTTGGTAGCGTCCCTGAAAACGATATATATTACCATTCCCGAAACAACATGGCAGTTGCAACCTTACAACGACACTCACACCCGACCTTCCTTGTACGGTCGCAGTTCGGTGAGGTTTTGGCAAGAAAACGACTTGGTAAGGTTTAGGAAAACATCGTGGCTAGGGTGTCAATGGCTGAGTTACTTCTTAACTTCCATTACGATATTTTTTATGAAATTCTCGACATTAGTAAGTCACTGTGACCTCTAGTTTCACACTGGACACAAACAGTCTCCTGTATGAAATTCCTGTGCTTGTTAAATCCATACAGCCATAGCACTTTTAAATGCTACTTCTCCTCATTTCCTCTGTAATAACAACAAATGTCAAAAATGTTTTATAATGTCTCGCTCGACGTCCCAACCTTTATGGTCATTTTTTCTGAGGAGGACAGGCTCTGACCTGCTCAATCATCTGTACACCTGCTCCCAATCACCTCATCATTCCTCTAGTCAGCATATACCAGCCCCTTCAACCTTACTACCGTGTTCTGGGGACCTTATTTTCCTCTGAGAACAGCTTGTTTGTTCAGTTAAGGAGAAAATAAATATTTCCGAGTTTGTGTTATTATCTCATTAAAGGTTGTAACTATTAAAATACTCAGTTTGTATTTCTTCTCCAAAACCACACAGTGCCCTTCTAACTTTACCTGTGATGTTACTTAACGTGTCTTAAGCAGCCAGACAGGATTTCGCCACACAAAAGTAACTACGTGCTTTGTGTTGAAATCCGGGCGGAACAAGAAGTGGCATGGATAGGTTGCTATGGTGGTAAAACCATGAATTGTGCAAGCTGGCGTTGCTAGCTAGTTAACAAAAGCAGTCCACAAAAGTTGAACATTTAATCAAACATGTTTTAACGCCATTATCCTCATTTAGTGTCCTTAGTCTCTAACTCTGAGACTGGACCCCCCTGTGGACCCCCTGACAGGGAGTCTGCTTCAATAATACAATGACAGATTTCTTGCAATGATTTTGTACTGAAGGGAAAGGTGGAAATAAAGTGTCTCAGCAGTTTACTACCCAATTAAAAATGTTGAAATTGTAAACACTGTTTTAAGTCCCATTTATCGCTTGTCTGAGTGAGGGATTTGTCTTTTTTTCCCTATCCCCCCCTATTAAAACTGGTCTAGAACCACCGCTGCCTTAGTCTCACGGTAGAAAAGCAGCATGCTCTGTCTTTGCTGGCGTATTATTTTGACAATGAATCATAAAATCGGTCAGTATTTCCTGAATGAGATGTCAAACCCTCTCTTACACTGACTGGATATTGGGGAACCTGAGCCTGTGATTTCACATGTCAAATTTTCTAAAGATTAAACCCTGAGGGAAGCGAATGAAGTGGTGCTACATTTCAAAATAAAAGGGAGAACATCTCACACCCCTGCTCATTAAGATAAATGGGGAAACTGCTATCAAAAAGTAAAAAGGTCACGCTGAAAATGTTTTTTTAACTTCAGTTTCAAAAAAGATTTCTGAATTGTTAATTCTCAAAATGTACCATTTCTTGATATATAAAAGAAGCATTGATAAATTTTGGTGAACAAATACAAATTAAGGAATTAAGCAAACTGCACAAATTCATGATCATCCCCATCATCTTGAGCGTCTATCTGAAAACAAGCAAAACTCTTTTTGTAATCTAATAAATTGCTCTGCTTTAGTCATTTCTCCTAATTAGAGTCGAAAAAGTAGACAATCATTTACAAAAGTCTGCAGCTCTCAGCTGATTCAGGGGGAGAAAATGAGTAATCTTTGAGTCAGAGTGGTTCGAGTGATTTTCAGTCTGGGGCTCAATGGAAAGAGGCCCTTATCTGGTGAGTAGGTGTTCATAAGACCTATTTCTGGTCGGAGTGCCGACAGACGAGCTCGAGTGCTTCCTCTGTTTTGTCATCCAAACGCACACCGAAAGACACGCAGTCACTCACACAAGCAAAGTCACACACACACGCACACACACACACACACACACACACACACGGGTGCTGTGGCAAAGCACTGATGAAATCCTCACAAATCAACACTCAACACGATCTGGGAGAGGGTGAAGTGTGACAAAACACGCACACACACACGCACACACACACACACACACACACACCGATTATAGAGCTCAATATTCTGTCACACTGTCACTATGGCAACTGGGGCTCAGCAATAACTAGTGTGCTGAAGTGTGAGTGTGTTTATGTGTGAGCGTATAAGTACCTCTCTGCATGTACACATTTGTTTGTTGTGTATTAAACATGTGCTTATGTGTTGATGTTTCTGTGTGTGTGTGTGTGTGTGTGTGTGTGTGTGTGTGTGTGTGTGTGTGTGTGTGTGTGTGTGTGTGTGCGTGTGTGTGTGTGATGCTGGGATTAACCTCTGTGGATGTGCAGTGACATCTCACCTCTTCTTCCAGCCTGTGCGGGAGATATTCAAGGGGGCTTTTGATTAGATGCTCTGGCGGCTACTGTGGGAATCCTTTGATCCCACACGTGAAAAAGATGAGAGCCTGCAACATCTGCTCTTCCTCTCAGCTGATGTTATTTGTGCCCCAGGCAGGCAGGGAGGCAGGCAGGCCGATCTTGAAGGTGAACGAGGCTCTCGCGTTAAGTAATAAACAGTTCACTTTTTCTTTTTTTTTTTATCAACGGAGGAGCATTGTTAATGGGCCTCACTGTATGTTTAACTTTGAAAGTGTGATCAATATTAAAAAAAAATTCTAGGTCGTCTATAGATACAAATATGTTTATTTGGTGCTAATAGAAGAGGAACTGTGGTAATCTCTTTTTGCTTAAGAGAACGTGCAACAACCAGAAGGCACTGGGCAGCACCAGACCGCCAAACGCTCCTGCTGGTGGATGACGTGGTTGGTGTTTGATTAACAGACTCTTGATTCATTTTTGATCAGTTTTACACTGTTTCATCTAACTTTTGTGAGCTGCCCCTTCTCTCGATCCAATTGTACGATTAAACGAGGCATACAAAAAATGCAACAGTATGATCCACTGTCCAAATAACAGGCTGACCCCAACTAAACTCAATTTGACCTGAGAAATCTGTGTTTTAAGGCAAGCAAAGAAAACAGGGCTCTGGAGATAAAAACCTTGATCGTCAGTCAGTCGGTTTGTCGTTCCAGCACTGAATTATCTCTACAAATAACAAATCAATCGCCATGAAATTTTGTGCATGTATTCATGTTCCCAAGAGGATAAACATGTACTGACTTTGTGGATTCGTTGCCTTTCATCCAGGTCCACCAGCATGTCAAACATTGTAATTATTCAGTGAAACATCTCAACAACTACTGGATGGAGTGACACAGGATTTTGTACAGACATTCTTGGTTCCAAGAGGATGTATCCTATTGAGCATAATCCTACATCCCAATTGGATTACACTAACTGTCTGTTTAGTTTCATCAACTGGACTTCCTTGGCTCGTTTACAAGCGGTCCAGGGTGTAACCCCTGGGCTTTTGACGAGGTGCACTGGGTCTAAATAACCAGCTGAAGACTACTCTCCTCTCCCCACCCCTCCAAGTGTAAAGGAGAACCTACAATGGCTGTGAAATTTTGGGGTAAAAAAAGTGAAAGGCCCTCTCTAGAGCCAGTGTTTAGTTTGGTTGTTCTGGGCAATGTAGAAATATGGCGGTCCAACATGGCCGACCCATGGGGGATCTTCTCCCGTTAACAGGCTCATTCTAAGGTAACAAAAATCCAAGGATTTGTTGTCTGAGGTGATTTTACATCAGGGAAAACATATTTACGAATATTAAATACAAGTTCTTCCAACAGAGCCCCCTCAATCCTACACACTGGATTTTTAACACCCAAATGATTTTTCTCTTTTTATTCCTTTGAATCACTTTGTACCCTTGAAATGTGCAATCGACTTCACTCTTAATATTGTAAAGCGAAGACGTATTCGAGATGATACGATACGTGGCACCTCTCTGTCTCACCTGTATTTTGACTGACTTTCTGTCCACGCCGGTCTGTCTGGCTCTCGGCCTGTAACAGTAAGGATGCACGGCAGTTTGGATGTGCTCGGATCATTAAAGTTAAAATGGGCGAGAGTACTGTTACAAGGGGCTCTCCCCGCTTCATCAATAATCCATCAGAGACCAATTTACTTCCAGACAGCAGGAATACTAACTCACCTCTTCCTCTCCCCATTCACAGACTCTCCCTTTCTCCGCCTCTCTCTCTCTTTGTGTCTCACCTTTCTTCTAGTGGATGGGTATAGGGTGTAACTTATGCACCTTTGTGTGTGTGTGTGTGTGTGTGTGTGTGTGTTGTCTTTTATATATATATATAATGACCTCTAGACGAGACATCCTCTCCTGTCTAGAGGTCAGCTGGTGAAGTGGAGGATGTCTGCTGTCTACCACCTAATGGTGTTGTGTGGATTTCCCCGTCTCTAACATGTTTAATTTCTTTTTTTTTTTTTCTTTTTGGGGGGGGGGTCAGAAGAGATAATGTAATTTGCATTTCTCTATTATTGATAATGAGTTTTACTTTTTACAGTTGGTGGTAGTAATAATGGCAGGATTGACTGTGCTTCTAGTAATAGCATGTCTACATTGAAAGCATTTTAGCCATGTTAGCTGTCCATCTTACAGATTTCTGATGAAACAAATATGCTCCTCTTAATCAATCCAGTTGTCTACATGAGTATTGAATGCTTCATGTTTTACAATCCTGATTCCAAAAAAAGTCAATAATTGTGTAAAACATTATTTTCTGACCTATAAGCAAATGCCCAGCATATTTCCTTAAGTAGCCTGAACAATTAATGGATTATCAAAATATTTTTTTTTGCTTACCTTTATCAGAATAGATTAGATGAAATAGACTTTATTTATCCCACAAGCGAGGAATTCACTTGTTGCAACAGCTCAAGATGCAACAAGTACTGGTTGTTTTTGTTTGATTTACTACATTTCAGCACTAGTTTCTATTGCAACCTTGTGTTTATGACTTGCGATCCAGTGGGGGAAGAAAGTTTTGCCAAGATAATCTCCCTAAGTTCCTTTTTTTCCATCTGTGAAAATAATAATGTTGACTTAACCCAAGTCAAAATGTTCTTTTTTCATGATAAAAAAAGCACTGTGCG
This sequence comes from Diplodus sargus, assembly GCA_903131615.1. Taxonomy (NCBI): domain Eukaryota; kingdom Metazoa; phylum Chordata; class Actinopteri; order Spariformes; family Sparidae; genus Diplodus; species Diplodus sargus. The sequence goes on along the minus strand of CAEMYA010000098.1, from coordinate 988,444 downwards.
TTTCACACACGATAAAACAAAATCTACTGAAAAACTTTTTTTTCTTAAGAAGATTGTCCCGGCAAAAACTTTTTTTTCCCCACCAGATTGCAGGTCAGAAAGACACAGGAGAGACAATAATTTAGCTCAGACTTCAAAAATGGATCACTAGAAAAAACAAAATTCTCACATGCTTCTGTTGCAACAACTTCTACTGCTCCTAAAATGGATCCATTTGTTGTTTATAATGATAAAGAAAAGCACAATCCAATGGCACCCTAACAAGGAAAGAAACAAGACAAATGATGGTATGATGATACTAAAAAAAATAGCTATAGTACCAGATTGACCAATTTCTAAAAAAAAAAACTTGAAACAGAGTTCAGCAGTGCTCTTAGTAACTATATGTAGTGTACAGCTGTATGTGGTTGAGGTTCATTAGTATTGAGGTTAATAACAGAAGTATTTGAAATGATTCGTTGTTGTTGACAAACATGCTGTGCGGCTTGAAGGTGCCCTGTCCTGTAACATCAGACTGAACTAAACGAACAGCGAGGTGGATGAGAGGATGACATTAATGATTCATGGCCGGGGTCTGGCTGTTGTCGGTTACTGGCAGAGCGCCTGATGTCCCTCCAGACCGGCTAAACGATGATGTCATGCTTTAGGGTATCGATTAAACTCTCCTCTCTAACACATCGCTCTGCCTCTCTCTTTCTCTATTGTTCTCTCTGCCTTTCTCTTCACTTCTGCCTCTCTCTCTCTCTCCTCTCCCCCCCTACCCCCTGACTCTGACCTCATCAAGTCCATCATCAGAAACCAGATGCAGCCACTAAAACAATAACGCTCCAATCCAGAGAGTCATAAAACACATCATAATCAGATGGTCCGTGCCAGGATCAATAATTTCCAGTTAGCCCCGGTACCCTAGAAGGCAGTTTTGGATGCTCCAGCGGGATGCAGAGGGGGCCGAGAGAATTGATGGGGGCCGAGAGTTGGGTTACATCTAAAGTGCACCAGAGAATCGATAGTTTGTGGAGGCCCTGGCACGCACTCAGAGTTATGGACCGGCCTCTCATGGGACGTGAAGCACACTGGCCTGGACAAAAACAACGGATTGGGTTTCACTTTCAAAAAGCCTGAAATACACCTGTATTTGACAAGGTTCCATTGTTCAGTGGTTTGACAAGATACAAAAAAATGCAAAAAGATGCAAAAAAAGTGATGAGCATCTATTACTAAACTAAACTAAACTTGTGTTACTGTCCTTCCTAACTTGGCCGAGCTTTCTAACTTAAAGCTAGTTTCAAATAAGTAATTTGCTGCTAAAAAGGTTTGCCATGTGTAAATCAGTCACGAGGAAACATTCATAATTGCTGATAATCATCATAAACCATTTTTCAGTTTTCGGAGCCAAATAGTATAGTGACCAACAGTCATTGTACCATCACAAGCAGTAGGCTATTTATCAAAAAGAGCAGCTTTATTGGTTAAAAAATACTAGTTTTACGAACAAGTATTTTGCTAAAAAACGTTTGCAATGTGCAAATCCGTCGCTAAGAAACATCTGTATAGCGAATGTTCATCAGCAGTCGTAAATCGTAAACTCAAATATAGCTGTAAAAACAACAGTTTTAGGTGCCAAATAATACTTTAAAGTTAACTTCCAGTCATTTTAGAAAATAATACTTTCTAATATTTATATCTGCAAACAGGACACATACCTAGGATGAGTGGAATTTGCTGATCCTATCCGATGTTATTTGGTCATTAAGGCTAACATTATTAGCATTATGGCTTTTACGCTGAAGTTCTCTACAAAGCGGATTTGAACCATCACTGTGGAATCACAAGCGGTATTCAGGTTAAATTATTGCAAACTTAATTACCAATCATTTGTAAATATAGCTGTTGTATTGTTGCATTTATCGGGATACATGGAAACATGTATGTGTGGAATGTGTGAGATTATGCAAACCTATCTGATGCTATTTGATCATTTTTTTCCAAACGTTATGGTTTTGCAGGTTTTAATTTTAGGGTTTAAGCAACCATGTCAATTTAAAAGGTTTTCCAGTCACAGTGTGAGGTCAAACATGTTTCAAATTACTTAATTTTAACGTTTTGCCATTCAGCCTGTTCAGTGGGCAATGCAACAGCTACCCAAAGGAAATAAAAAAACTCTATATATGTTTCCTGACTATGGTGGTCGGCCACACCATTTGCTAAATTGTTGACAAATACCTTAAATAACCGTTATCCATGCTCAATGTCGATCTCGCTCGACGGCTGGTTGAAATTGGTAATTGATAATGTCAGAACATCAACTACACCCCAGTCATCTGTTTAAAATAGAACGTTACCACTGGAAGGAAAAACACTGGCTGGATTGGAGCTTTAATAAATCTTTATTTAGTCAACATGTAACTGTACGTTCCAACTATACAACCTTTGAACTAAGAAGCTGCCATTACCTGCCGTGATCAAGGCAACATTCACTTCAGATTCACGTACGTGATGAGTCGAAGATCCAGCAAGAAAAATAAAGACAACTTGATACAGACCTTCTGTATCAACATGGTTGGCCTTGAGTTGTTCAGAAAAATAAATATAGATGAAAGAATAAAAAAAGAAAATGTATTGTGTTTTTTTCTCACAGACGGACCATGGCCGCAAAAGAAACTCATACCTTCGTGCTGCTGCTGCTTCTGCTGCGTCCCTCACGATTTAACCCCCAAATAAATACACACAACTCTGCTTTCCAAGGGCTCACTGCGGAGGCCTTGCAGACCGAAGGAAACGAAGGAAAAAATGTTCCAAGGCTAAAAATGACTAAACATCTGTTTTAGCTCTTTGGCTTTAGTCAGAAATAACTAAGACACGATCGGGACAATCATTCTTTTACCTTCGACCGGGTCTTGAAATAGATTTTGTTGTTTGGTAAAGCTTGATATTAATACACTATGAGGACAAGCTGACTGAGGGTTGGCATTTCCAAATGGACTTTATATACCAGTATACCAATATTTTCCAGTCTGTGTTTACGTACTAACATTGAGAATTTAATGTTTTGTACAAGCTGCGACCATGTTACAGTATGCTCACCGTTAACTTGTTGATATACTTACAGATATGTTAAGGTGCAGCCTATCATTTTAGCATGCGTAGTCATTGGAATACATTGCGGTTGTAAACGTGGTTTCAGAAACCTCAATTAGACCTTTTCTCAGTTTTATGAAACCTAGATAAGCTAGTTGGAGTTCTCCAATCGAAGCAAAGATGCTGTGTCATATATTTGCCTCATCGAGGTGATCATTCGTCCTTGGTACAAAACATTGTGACTGAGATCGTGAGAAATCAAGATGCAACTGCACACAATGTTCAGATACCCAGATACTGTTAGATTCATGTATACAGGATACCGCGATGCAATGAAAAGTCAGTGCATGCCCCAAGTTTTTAGAATGATATGTTACAATGATACCATCCGCACTGATAAACAATACATTTCTTTAAATATTGGCGCCAAGCACGTTCCGCATCCTTCGGCTGCGTCGGCAGCTGCGTGAAATAGATATTGACGACCTGTTACTGCTTTACCGTACACAGGAAAGGATTGAAAACCAGGATATGTGTCTACGAAATTCTTCAAAGTTGAGTCCAACACTGTCACAACAGTTGTCACGCCAACCCGTTTGGCAGTATGTCTCAGGTGAAGTTGCGTTTTGTCTTGAGTACTTTGCAGACTTACATCGCGTGATATAAGCTGCATCTTGATTGGCTGTCAGTAAATGCTCTTCAAATCGCTTGGAAAGCAGTCCCGACAATTTACTGTTGTCGACGCTATCCGCTTGAGCAAGAACAACTTTTAAAAATGACGTGTTTATTGCTGATATAGTTATGATTCTTGGTGCGGACGGCCTTTTTTTTTTTTGAGATGATGGAAGCAAGGGTTGACTGTGAATGGAGTGGAGGCATTAAAAAAACATTTAAGCCTCACTTCTAAAAGATTTACAGCAGCAGTCACACCAGCAGACACAATAAAAACAAGACATCCATGAATTTTAATGAGGCGAGTTACATTCAGCAGAAAACTTGTGGGATCTGAGGGTTCGGCGGGAGAGAGAGACGGAGGAAAGGAAAGATATTCGTATAGAGCAAAACACTAATACTCCTTTTTCAGTCTGCTTCAAGTATGTGCTGTTGCCCGTTACTGCCTGGATACATAAAGAAGCGACAGTACAAAGTCTTGATCTTATTTGTAAAATCTTTCTTCTTCTTTTCTTTCCCCCTTTTTCCTTTTTTTTAATTTCAGCTGCTGCTGCGGCACTTGACTACTAGAGAGTGTGCTCCTCGGAGCAGAGCAGGTCACGTGACTCTCTGTAGAGCCCTGTGTTTCACTCAGCGTTTCACTGTTTGGACACAGCCAGCGATTCTGTGTGTGCGATTCTGCTCCGTCACATTTGCGTGTGCGAGTTCACAATGGAGGCCAGACCGAACCACACACACACACACACACGTGCGGATTGAGTGCCCTGCATTTGCCTTGCTGAACTGCATTGCTGAGCTCCATTCATAGCTAATCAGTGGAGGGGAAATGTAGATCCTAGATTCTAAATATCTGCCATGTCTACCCCTCTCTTTCCTCCTTCCTTCATCGGCCCCTCTCACATCTTTTTCGTCTTCCAAATTCGTCTCATGCCGCCTCGCTTCATCCCTGTCAGCTCCACTTTCCTGCCTTGATCCCCGTTGTTCTCCTCGCCCCTCCCTCCCCTCCGACAAGACTCGTTTTTTTAGCTGAATGGTATATCAAACAGTAGCTAGCTGCTGAATGAGAGGGATTTGCTAACACCCCCTCTTCCTCCCGACTCGCTCTCTCTCACACACACACATGCACAGCCATCCATAGTACTGAGTGAGCTGCAAGAGGGGATCAAAGGGAGTATTAATTCCACCATACTCAAGACACACACACAGACACGTATGCGAGCGTGCGCACACACTCTATGCTGGGAGCTATTCATTCATTAATGGAGTCACATGCTGCACATCTCAGTTTCACACACCAACACACCTTTAGTTAGCGAGAGATAGACAGAGAGAGCGTGGGCATGTGTGTCTCTATGCTACAGTGTGGTGTCTGTATCTAGGATTATGTGCTCTTAAAGCATGTTTACTCTCATGCATGGAGAGATGCGTTAGCGCGTGCATGAATGAATGGGTAATGGTGCGTGCATACTCCTGAGCGTGGTTGTGTGTGCACTTGCTCTCCGACGCCGCCTGCTTGCTCGGATCCGCTGTCACATGGCCTCTGCTCGGGAACACGCGAGGCAGCGGCAGTGCAGAGGAAAACGATCACATCTCACATTGTCTCGGTTTTTCTTGACTTCACCTGCACGTGAGAGACGCTTCGGTTGGAGTGGGGGCTTTGTTATGAATTCAGTTGGGCTAGAAAAATAGAACGATATTAGCAGTTTTAAGGGATGCTGGGGAAAATAAAAATCCGGCTGCGTTTTTTTGGTTTTCCTATATTTCCGGTCATTGCTGCACAAACTCCTGCAGATGCTTGTCCCGCTCCCGCCCGCTCCCAAGGAGATCCTCATCGTCACTCCCACCCGCACTGGAGTTTCTCTATTGGAAATGTGTCTACCTCGCCCTGCAAGGAAATAAGACACATGCAGCCCTTATGGAGTCCACTTGAAGCTTGTGGGACCTAAAATTGGATAAAAAATGTTATGGATCTGGTCCCTGTTTCTCTGATAGTTTGTGCTGTTTCCCATGGCAGCAGATACGAACCAGATGCTGGAATGTCCGATTTCCGAGAAGCGGTGATAGGGTAACTGTTAACAGATTAGATTTGGATAAGGAGTGGCAATTGGGGAGGGGGGTGGGGTTACTGGTGTCTAAACAAACGGCACACTACAAGTATACAAAGTGCCAGAGATGGACAGTGAGGACAAATACTGCATAGTTGTAAATGCATGTTTAATCTCAGCAATAAGAGATCTCCATGTGTTTGCATATTGAATATTTTATATGTAACAGTGATGCTGAATGCCTGCTCCCACCCACATGAGACTAAAAACTGTGTATCCGGTGCCTGCTGTATGTATCCTTGTGCCGCTCAAATGCACCCAACAGGATGCTGGTGAGTGAGTATCTCCCTCTGTCCACCTCCAAGAGGGATTTAATGCTTAATATTAAAGGATTATTAGTTTTCATATGGCAAATTGGGACAGTTTTGGCCATAGTCACCAGGATATTACATTGGCAGTTAACGTTTCCGCAAGTCACAGAAACGTCCGAGCTTGACATGTGTGCTAAATGTGGCGTGCATATAACATTCATTATATGCATTTGAGCAGTATTTCACATCAGGAGGTGGAGGGGATGGAGGTGGACATTTCCAGCAGTTTGATTGGTGGGGAGTTGAACCATCTCCAGGCGTTTTAGTGGTGACCAAAACTAGCTATTCTTCACCGGAAGTTGGACCATCTCCAGGTTTTTTTTTTGTCGGGACCAAAATTGTCTATTATTATATTTCATAGGAAGTTGGAATTCCTCTGGGCATTTTTGTGATTTGTGATGTGTATTTTAAGCCAAATCGTATCTAATATATGGTAATATAATTCACATCATTCTTGCAGAAATTACTGGATTGTCAGGAATTTTGTTTCAGTAAACCGAAACACAAAGTCTGATCACAGCTGTTCGGATAAAAACCCTCAGGCGGAACTGCAGCTCTCCTCTCATTCTCTTCTCTTACCAACGTGTTTAATCAACACCTTCACCTCGCAGGCGCACTGCATATGTGTGATTAACAAGATGAGAGACCTACTTTTTCCTCATCACACAGACAGCAGCAGGGCTCCAGCTGTAAGCACAGCTCTCCCTCCGCATCGTTTGTGTGTCTGCGTGTGCATCGACATGAACTGCACAGGTCAAACACTGAAGAGCTTCCTCTGGAATAACACACACCTTGACGACAGATTCATTCCTGCTATGAAAAAGAAGAGAAAGAAAAAGGAAGGATAAAAGGAGTCAGGAGAGAAATAGGGATCATCCAGAAGGATTCAGGGTGCGACTGCATCTCACAACTGTTGTTTATGTTAAAATGTGCTACGCCATATTGTTTGTATCACATGTTCTACCAGCATGTGCCGTAAAGACAAGGATTAGATCTGATACACATTACTGTCAGCTGCAGAACAGATCGTAGCAATGAGGTGTAAAAGATGGTAATGTGGAAATAAAAGAGGGGAACAAGAACTCAAGCTGGAGGAAATGTAGGTTTCAAAACATTTGAGAAAACTCACGTAAACAAAGTAAAGTAAAGGCTGTCTTTCACAGTAAAAGCTGGGATTTGTTCTTTGTGAAAGTGAAAGCAGTTATCAAGGGTAAAACCACCATGACATCACTCAGTTTAGTAGCTACGATTTGAAGCTTCAGATTCAGATTGCATTACGGCTGTCGCCATCTTATGGAGCCAGAAGTGACCTTTGGATGAGAAGGTGGAGGTGGGTAAAATATGCGCAGCTACACCTCTGTCCTGATTAGACCCGACTGAGAACCTGGAGGACGTCCCGTGACGTCTTAAAACATACCCTGCTTCATCACATATTTTGCTTTAATGGGACCATAATCTACAAAATGGACATCATGCTGTATTGAGGAAGAGTTGAAACTAGAGATTGAGACCATGAATTAATTAGGACACTGTTTACAGAGTTAATAATTCAACTGAGAAGTAGGGTCGTTTTCTCATAAGCTTCAACGAAATCAGACTTTGAAACCAGTGGAGTCAGAAGAAGGAGTTACAAGAAAAATCAGGTTTAAGGCACTTCTGCTGGTTTCAGACCAGAAGCTCTGCCAAAATCTTATATAATCAATGGTGTCAACCAACATGTAACAATCAAAAATGTATGAAGAGTCACAGCACACCTTTACTCAAGGTACATTTTTCTCATAACCACTGACGAGTAAAGGCAACTTTTAACATGAAAGAGAGAGACAAAAACAAACACACACGACCCTGAGCCAAAATGGAAACTGGTGGATAGACTGTGTCACGGTTTGGGGTTTTTACTATAGTTATTTCCTGTTTTATTTTGTAGATTCTCTCTCTCATGTGTAATGTTTTGTGTAACACTTCCTGTCTTTGTCTTTTTCCCACCTTCATTCCTGTTCACCTGTGTTTCATTTGTTAATTGTTCCCGGTGTATTTATGCATGTGTTTTTCCCTCATGGTGCGTGTCTGTAGCGAAGTTTCCGAGATGCATTGCATGGTCTCTGCATGGACTATAAATGAGAAGTGTAGAAGAGAGGGATACTGTGGACATGTACTATTACTCTGTGTCAGTTTGTCTGTTTTCATCCTGGTGTAAGTTCACCTACTCATCCTTCGCCTGCGTTTATTCCTTGCACATCCTTTCTTAGTTTTGTATTCTCATTTTTTTGCTTGGAGTCTCTTTTACCTACCATTTTGCTTTCATTTAGATTTTAGGATTCAGTGAATAAAGTTGATCTTGAAATAAAACTAATTACAACTTTTAGATCATTATTTTTTTAAATAATCATGGTTTCACAGGTGGTGTCAATCAACCTGGTAAACATGTCTCGGTGTTCAAAAAGTCAAGGTAATTTTAGTCTTAAGGGTAGTTTGAACAAATTAATTAGAAAATGTCCTCAGAAAAAGGGTTTGAAAGCCACAAATACAGAAGCTATCACTGAGCAAACCTGGTGAGTGGTTTTGTCCAGGCCTGAAGAAAAGCAGTGAATCAGAAACAACACAGACCCACAAAAACCCGTCAATACTTTCTGAGGAGGCTGTCCTTGTTAGAGATACTGGGTGTTTTTTAAATGTGTTCTCCTCTATGTGTTCAGAAAGACTCGACAAAGAATACTGAAGGTTGAAAACACACCCAGGCTGGGCCATCAATGGACTTTTGGAAAACAGCTTCACACAATAGCACTTTCATTATTTTAATTTTTTTTTCTTATACCAAGAAAGTGAGGCAGAGGGAGGGATTCAAAGTGGGCAACATACAGCATTTACAGAAATCGATGATGATTCACAAAACTGAGCTCATCTCAGAGAACAAAGAAGGTTCAGTTAATCTATTTTTTGGTTTATCTAGCTTCGTAGACGATGATTTTAGAAAACATTGTTATCAAAAAAAAAAACACGTTTGAGACTTTTAAGGCCCAGAGCACCTGTCAGAGCAGAGTGAAAATAATCATCTATCTTCCATCTCCATTGTTTATATAACACTTTGTTGAAAATCACTTTTAATTGTCGCTGTAAGCAGTTTTTCCCATCCATACTTTAATCTGACCATTTTATATAATCTTAATATTCATTCATGGTTCCGACGATGAGGTAAACAACCCACCTTGTCCACTCCTAACTGGAAACCCCAGTGTAAAGAGAGACAGCTAATAACCACCTTCATGATAACGACTATCCAAAATCACCAATGTTTGTTTCAGTGACACAGGTAACCCAAAGAGAGACAGACAATTTGGGGCAACAGTGAGCGATATGAAGGTTGGCCGGTTCCCAAGCGCTACAAACGTTTTTTTTTTTCTCTCACTCCAGACTAACTCTGAAATAATGAACTTCAATACAGCATTTGACATGCTGCCAACAGTAATGTTATGCAAGTGTTTTTTTGAGTAATTCACTGGAGAGATGCCAATTCAAAAAGAGAGAAAGAAAATTAAATCAAGGTGTTTCTTGTGCATGTAACCTTAGGAATTGCTGTACACAGCACATTTTCGTTATTTAGGTTTGCTTTACTGAGTGTTTGCTAATTAATTTCAACAGTTTATTTGGTAAGATTATCATAATTTACACATGTAACATTTATGTTTTATATGTTCCTTGCCTAAGAGCTAACATTATCAGTTCCTATGAGATATCTAATACCCGAGAAAAATATCCAGTTCTAATCGTGAGCAACAGCTGGAGACGGTCCAACTTCCCAGGAAAAAGACCCGGACCCGGTGGCCATTAAAACTCATAGAAATGTCCACATAGACTCAAACTGCATTCATCCGTATGGCAGCCATTTGGCTTGTTCTGATACCACCTCCGTACCCTCCACCTCCAAATACAAAAGTACACTAATGAGCATGTGGTGTAAACTTACTATGCCTCATCTACAAATGTCAACTTTGGATGTATCTGTGGTTTACAGAAACTGCACTCCTTGTATCATCGTGACTGGGCTGCTACGACATACTTCTTTTCTCGTGTAAAGCCACCCTTTGGATTCATCATCTGGAAACCATGAATATCAATTCAACACAGATAGTTCAGTCTTGACCAAATAAGCAGACCAAAAGAGCACCCATCGCCATCCGTAGAGCCACAACCATAGCATGCATAAGAAACTAAACATCGTGTAACAGACTAAAAATGCAAATGCTCGTCCATTATCTTCTTCCATCTCTTAACACAGAAAGTGAACCTATTCCACTGTAGTTTTTTATGAAATGACAGCGTCTTGGCAGTACATTGCCTGTGATATCAAATCTCAGAGGACCATTTGTATAAGTGTGAAGCTGTGAAAGTAGATTAGCAACAATAAAACGTGTCATGAGCGGTGTTATTTAGACTGGGGGTCACTGAGGGTTTGTGGCTCTATTATATGAAGAGGTTAGGAAGTGGGCTAGGGTGTGAATTGGTGTTAAAGTGGCACACATGCTTTGCTTCTGACACGATTTCTCTGCTAATTATGGCTTACATATGTTTTTTTTTTCTTGGTACAGCACTGAATGAAAGCGGAAACACCCACAGTGTTTACAGTATCAAAAACTACTCTCCCGCTGTCATGTCGCGCATGTACAAATTTAGCTGCCGTGAAGTGTCGGAGGGCCACGTTTTAAATTAACTTTCTGACATCACAGACAGCACAGGTCACAAAAGGTATCTGTTACATAAAAGGGGTGATGGATGATTGACAGAATCGGTGCAGGAAGTGGAAGAAGCTACAGAACGGGGCAGGTTATTATATGCTTATTTTATAATTAGACAATACGGTAGTCTATATTTAGTACATTATGTATTGTATGTATGAATCGGATACAAGGCATTGCTAGTAAGATTTAGCTTTGACACTGATTTGAGCAGAATCAGCTTTATGTTTAATTAACCCAATTCTTGAACTTTGTGCTCCTCACTGTTGTAATAGTTACATCGTTTTCTTCAGTGGGCGGCTTCTCTTGCGTTGCTGTGGCAATGTGTATAGAAAAGTGTGGATGCTTGCAATTCATTCAACTTTGCATTATTAATCAAGTCATCAAATACAAAAAAGGGTGCTTCTTCATTACCTGGCTGCTATGCGATGCTTTTTAGGCTAACAATTCTCAACCTCCTATCCCGACACTCTGTACTGATATTAGCAGCATAAAAGTGCAACAGCCACACTGCTGGACTTAAGTTAAATTTTAGCTGTAAAATAGGTTGAAAAGTCCATCCATTGTCTGTAACCACTTTATCCCTTTTATGGGGTCGTAGGGGTTTTTTGCGGGGTTAGGGTTAGGTTATCTCTGGGCGAGGGCCGGGTACACCCTGGACAAGTTGCCAGACCATCGCAGGGCACTCACTGATGGTAGAGGCCGCCATGCAAGGCGCCAACCGCACATCAGGAGCAATTTGGGGTTCAATATCTTGCTCAAGGACACTTCGACATGCAGCTCAGTTCAGCCCGGAGCTGGCATTTGAACCAGCAACCTTCCGACCACTAGCCGACCTGCTCCACCCGCTGAGCAACAGCCAACAACATGACTCTGTTGCTGAAGCTGCTCTTAAGCTTGTCCAGAGTTTTTTCAAGGGGGTGAGAGGCATTGTCCATGTTTGCCAGCAGTTTTGCCAGCATCCTGTCCTCCACCACCTCCTCCAGGGTGACAAGCTTAGAGCAAACACCAGGCCCTGCCTTCTTTATGAGTTTATTCCCCATATACATATACCCACCGGCAATAGGAGAGGTTGGTAGTGTGCCCCTGGTTGTTGAAACAAATTTGACTGTCACTGCAGGTGGCAGGTCAGCACGCCCGCACCTGCATTAACTTTTTGTTAATTTAACGTTTCTTCTGTAGCTCTGCAGGGGTAAGAAATATGTTGCACCCATCAATGGCATTGGCAACACAGCAAACAAAGGCAAACAAAGCTGGCCCCCAGCTCCGCCGTCTCCTCTCGCCTGGGGAAATTAATAGTTCTGTGGAGGTTGCTCATCTTTTCCTCCACAGCGTTAACAACAATCCTCCAAACCATGGCTGGAAGCACAGCAAAGATGTCTGGAGTTACCCTGTAGGAGGCTCCACAGACAAACCTGTAAACCTCAGATTCATGGCTCCATCCGTCATCTTTTTGCTGGACCGGCATGTTGATTCAACTTTCCTAAGATTGTTTATTAATGACCAGTCACAACCTCTTCCCCCAGAAGGATACATAGCATGTGAATAGCTAGAATGGAAGATTATAAATACCGTGCAAATATGTTATATAACTTAAAACCTTCGTTTCAAGGGCATCAACTCTTCAAAATTACATTTTCATATCACCTCACCTCTAAACGCCTCTGTGTTTTCTTACTCCAGTGGCTAATTTTATGCCTGTTCTTGTATCTTGTCAGTATATATCAGTAGAAAATGCCCTGTGGATGGTAACTTTTAATCTTCATCCCTCTCTCTTTCTCTCTCTCTCTCTCTCTCTCTGGGAGGACAATACTGAGTCGTGCCTGTTTGCGAGGCCAGTCTCTTCCCACTGAGACAGAAAGCAGGTCAGAGTAAGACTGGCTGTCCCTGAGACACATATTGTATAACAGGCTACCCAACAACACTGCGTTCAAAAATACCCAGTGCTGAGCTGCACTGTGTCCAAATGTGTGCGTAGGTGTGTTGTGAAAACACATATACTGTGTGTACTGTATGTGCAATAAAATGTGTGTGTGTGTGTGTGTGTGTGCGTGTGTGTGCGTGCGTGTGCACGGTGTGAATGTGAGCGAGTGTGGCCGTGATACAAGTGAGTCACCAGAATGTGATTAATGCAGTTTGTTGGCTTCAGTTTTTTGGTCAGTTATTCAACCAGTGAATCGGTTTTTACATTAATCTGTGTTTGTTAAGTAGACTCAGTCCTTGTGAGAACAACACAATCAGTCCTTTCAGCAAAAAAAACAAAAAAAACAAAACGACATCAGTAGAAAACCCTCTAGTGGTGGTGGGAAGTGAAATGATATCTGCATCTCTATATTCTTCATTTATGTCTATAATCAATCAATAATTTTGTTGTCCGTCTTGTGCATAAAGTAAATTTACTCCCCCCCCCCCCCCCCCCCCC
>CAEMYA010000098.1:937866-971066 GCA_903131615.1 Diplodus sargus | reverse complement strand
ACGTTATCGGCTAAATGTAGCTTTACGCTAATAAAAGTGTGAGAGGTTTCTTACAGACTTGCGAAATGGATTTTTGTACAATCTGTCAACCCAAGAGTTTGAGCTGAGCTGGATTAATGATCAAGGGATGGGCATAATACTGTAGGAGTCCCTCTGGCAGATACCTATGGCTTTTGTTTGAATTCTGGTGATGGCGCCACCAAGGCACAAGACAGGTAAATATTGTATGTCATGTAATTTGTGACAGGAGCGATGGTAGAGGAGAAGGTTAAGCAGGATGATAATGGAGCCTTTTTTTTTAAAAACCATCTTTCGCTATGGTACTACCTGCCACTGTGGCCCCTATATCCACCAGATCCACCAGATCTCGCTACACTTTCCCCCCTTTACCTGTCACATCCAAATACACAACTGCTCTCACTTCCCTCATCAATGCTACAGTCACCTGGCCTACTCCACCCGCTCTCTCACCTGTTTGAACGCTCCCTCATCAGTCCTGCAGAAATGCATCCAGTCCCTTTCCACTCAGACTCTGCCAGTTCTTCTTTTTTTTTTGGCCATTTGCAGTGTTTGAGTTTCTGTTAATGGGACTTTTTCCCCGTGTACCTGTCAGCCAGCCTGCCTACCTACTGGTCTGCATGTAAGCTTCTGAAATAAATCACTGAAATGATCCTGCTGCTTCACTTGTCCTGTGCTTTTGGGTCAGCATAACCAACCGTGACAGTGCCTGTGGTGGTGGGGGATTGTTATACCGGACCAGAGTCACCAACCCGAAGCATTCGTATTTTTTCAGACATGAGAATAACCCTCAAAAGTCAACTACTCAGAATCATTTGTTTGTGTAATTAGTGTTGCTTTAATTGTCCACCGTAAGGCACACATGATGGATAAAAATTTAATGTAAAAGAAATGCTGAAATGGGTCTCCAAATGTACCTGGGCCAGAAAGCTGAACATCCTTAAGATACTTCAGATGTTAAAGCACGGCCGTTGTATTGGATTACATTCTTTATACAAGTGTAGTGGCCACACACTTGTATAATCCCAGACAGCAAAATTGTTGCGGCCCAGATCTGGCCCACACCATCCAGCCCACATACCACATGGAATGATAGCACTTGGACAGTCTGCTGCCACAAGCGGGCCATAGCATGGCCAGGGGTCAGTCAAGAGCGAATCAAGTAAACTAGATCTGGCTTAAATTTGGGTCACAGCTCATTCTATTCTCATGGGCTGGATCTGGGCCAGTTGTGGGTTTATTTGGTTGAATGTGATTCCCTGGTCTTTAAATAGCGAAAGTCTGGGATATCTCAATTTGACAACCTGGGAGTGAGGCTCAACATTCAATTACCTTTTTTCCCAGAATCGCTCACGGCACCTTTCGTAGTGGAGACACACAGGAGCAAACAGAGTGAAACAAATAACATTGTGAAAGAGAAAGAACAAAACCCAGAGAATTACAGAAACAGAAACAACGCCACAGAGAAGGCAGCAGCAGTGACAACGGCATGTGGTGTCTCCTGTTCTCTTAAAGGGGAACAGTTAAATAACAGAGCAGTGCTGATGGCTTATCACAGGTGGGGTTTCTTGTACAGCATCGCTGAAGATGCTCACAAAAATCATCAATGTACTGTATCTATTGTGATGTTAAAAAATAACATTTTCCTGAATTGGGATCACACTATAAAGGGCTTCAAACGTTTATACCCCAAGAAAAAAAGGTAAACAAATGCATCATGACATCAAATGAAAATGCTTAGGTAATTGAATTTTTCCGTGATATGAAATGGGCACCGCAATATCAGGGAAGCAATATAGCAAAATGTTTATTAAACTTAAATTAGGCATGTGCATGTGTGGGGATTTTTTTCCCCCCTCATATGGAAAAATCGTTTACATCAGAATCTCAGATAAGATCTAATATTTAATATAAGTTTAGACGGCACACAAGACCCTCATATCGTGTAATTCAGTTAGATTGGTCTGAAAGAACTGAAAGTGTGTGTGTGTGTGTGTGTGTGTGTGTGTGTGTGTGTGTGTGTGTGTGTGGTCGTGTCTGTATTAGTGTGTGTGTGGGTGTGTGTATAAAGCAGAGAAGTCTAGATAGATACCTCATCAAAATCATTGCAACAGGCGGCAACAGGTTTCAAACAAGTTGGGACAGGAGCAAAAACCGACTGGGAAAGTTGGTGAATGCTCAGAAACACCTGTCTGGAACATTCCACAGTTAAACAGGTTCATTAGAAACGTGATGGTATCATATTTGGGTATGAAAAGGGCATCCGTGAAAGGCTGAGTCATTCACAAGAAAGAACAGGGTGAGGTTATGTGAAACACATAATTGCATAAAAGATTTTACTACACGGGCTTTAAGATAAGTGGTTACCTTTCCAGTAGAACCCTGAAAGGACTTGTATAACATTTGATTGACGAGAGGCCACAGTATGACTGGAGCAAAGGAGGAAGTCAGGTCACGATGTTATAGGCTGTCACAGTGAGGTCAGATTGGATGGTTGGGCCCACTAAACGCTGGACAGGGGAGCGCTGTTTATTTCTTGTTTCAAACAGATTGGTTTATTTTACCCATTACCACACTGGCTCCCAAACCTTAAAAAGGTGCAATATGTAAGAATTTCTAACTAAAATGATCAACAGAATGAGAGGAAATGACAGTTTTGGCATTATGATGCTACATGTGTGTATTATGTTGAACAGACATGTACTTGAGTTAGCATGGTAACCAGCTAGCTCTGGCCTATAACAGTCCAAGGTTCCTGTGCTAGCAGTGTAAAACACCAACACCTCCCCGGTATTCCAGACTCTCCATTTGGACTTCTAGCTGCATGGCTAACTGAGCTAACTGGCTAATCACAGCTATGGTTAGCAGCAATTAGCATTACTCTGGTAATATGCTGCCCCATTTTTGTTGAAATGTAGATTATGTAGAAACTTGTATCACCATTTGTGGGTGCAACACAACAAATCGCAACAGTTATGTAATGTAGCATTACATGCTAACTTCTAACAAAACTCTGCACACCATAACAGTAATGCATGAAATGGGCTGACTTGCCTTGTGATCAAAAACTAGACAAACAACTATTGAAAAACACCTCATATTTGGAGAGATTTACTCTTGTCTCTTGGTTGGTCACCGTCTCTTTTACCTTCTGTAACGTCCACTTCGGCCCTTTCACCTCTTTCATCATGTACGAGGAAGCTACTGAGCCCGGCTCAGTTGCTCACTTCACAGACTCCGGTGAAGTCCAAAGCTCCTGTGATAGTGCTGCTAACGCTGCACTCCTCAGAGTCAGCTAGCAGCGTTTATTTGCAGCTACAGTTCACAGTAGAGTTACAGGAAACTTTGTAAATCACAGACAGTTGAGGAAAGCAGAGCGGCTGGAGGGCATAAAAGCTACCCGCTCACCAAAGTTCACTGTAACATTAAATCATCTCGGGGCTGTTATTTTAAGGTTACATAATGTTACATAATTTCTTTTACCACCTATTTATTATTGTAACCCTGATACTGAAGACCCCCTGACCTGAACTAAGAGAACTTTTAATTTAAACCATGGTTTTTTCCTCAATCTTAACCAACTTGCTTTGTGTCTAAACCAGCCTAACCCTTAGAAACCACCCATATCCACAGATCTGAGCCGTAGTTTGTGGTTGTTCGAACCACAGTTTTGGTGAATGACCACAAGGGGCAACAATGAGCTCGTTCAACTCTCGAAAACAAGTTTCTATCATCCGATGCAGCTTGTTTAAGGAATGTCATGGTATTATCAGCACAAGCTATGGCAATTCCAGTCAGCCAAGTGAACTAATTCATTAATAACGACTTCACACTGATGTTGATACTGACAAAATATGCACAGAGATGTGTTCCGTTTTGCAGTTTAAACTCACACTCCCACACCAGCGAAGCTACCATGTGTGAAAAATCTCACAGGAAATGGAAAAAAAAAGCGGTACTCTCTTGACCACTATCAGATCGAGGAGAACGTATGGGAAAAAAAAAAAAAAAAAAAAGAAAAAAAAAAAAAAAAAAACCCACCCAAACCTCATTGACTGAGCAGAGCCGAGTGTCGCAGCGTGGAGCGGGGAGGCTCGTATGATCAAACAGGGGTCTAAATATAGGATGCTGCTGCATGATTTCTTCTGCTTGAGCAGGGAATCACCCAACCTCAGCTGAGAATGAGAGGCGAGATTAAAAGGGAGAGGAAAGGACAAGGAAAGGAAAGGAAAGGAAAGGAAAGGAAGCCGAGAAGTTAGGGCTATGTTTACAAAAAATATTTTGCCGTGATCGAGTGTGTGTGTGTGTGTGTGTGTGTGAGAGAGAGAGTAATGAGATGTAAGCTCAGTCACATGGCTGTGCATCCTTTCACATCCATCACAACATAGGGGAGGGCCAGCAGTGCTGTAATCTCTGTGGATGTGTCTATAAATGTTGGCTGCTTTACAATCTGTCCATCATCTCGCCGTGCTGGCTGCAGTGTTGATGCTGCGGCCTCAGTGGAAAGTGACCGAATTATTTTTTTTATTTTTTTTCAAAAACAGCAGTCGACTGATGAAAAAGCATCACGAGTGACACTTAATCAGCGTCGTTGCCAAGTGTGTCAGAGAGAAATCGCATTATCATCTCCACCAGAGTTCATTCAGATTTTTGACAACTAATCCAACTGAAATGTTCCCACTGTGCTCCTCCGTGAGTTATATTTTAACCACCCGCAGAAAGTGCGAGACAGATTACGTTGCTTTAATCATCACATACAGGATACACCAGGGGATGTGTGAAGGCCCATCTCCGAATAAACATTGGGTAAACAACAGACTGCAATTATGAGCAACTAAGTCGACAACATGGAGTTAAACCTGTGAGAAGCAAAGGCAAACGTTTTCATCCGAAGGACACGTGTGAGGGACTGTCTCCAAAATATGTGGCAATCCATCCGGAAGATTTGGGGAAATTTCCAAAGTTGTGGACGGACCGACTGCGGCATCAATAGAGACACGCTGCTCCTGGGACATGTCGACATCTCAACTATGACTCACAATGACTATATTTTCATCGCTCACTTTTTATTATCTTTTCTTTTTTTTTAATTCTGTAGAAAATGGGAATGAAAATTAGACGGGTTAACAGTCGTAGCCATAGTCGTGAATTACTCCATCTGCAATTACCTCACACTGGCTTCAGGGGCCAGACATCCATCTTCCACTCTGGTGGTGAGTGCTTGTCTTGGATTTAAGTGCTTCAACACTGAGTCCCAAGAACAGGTTTTTGTTTTTTTCCTTGCTCGTAGGGCTCAGGAGAGATTCAAGCTGTGTCGAAATTGAAATTGTTGAAAGGGAAAAATCTTCACAAATCAGCACCTGCTGAATCATGACCCGAGTGTAATCAAACTGATGAGATATTAAAGGGTTTGTTGTAGTTCAACCCCCCGAAAATTTGAATTTGGTCATTATCTGTTCATCCCAATGCTGATAGAAGGTCGTGTGAAATTTAATAGTGCAGAAAACATTTCTGGAGCAAAAACAGCTGCAGCATTCTCCTAAAAAACTGAAGTGGATGGGAACCTGCTAAACTGAAGAGGATAGCTGAAACAAAAACTAATAATAAAAGACAAACTTTACTTGTCTTACATTATTTATTTTCGTCTTCTCTTTGCTTTCGTTCCGCTGCCGTTTCTTCAGATGTGGCCTTGGACAGTTATTTAAGGAGATTCACGTGAGAAGATTAGAGGAGCGATAGCCTACCTTTTTGGTAAAACTGCAACCATTACATCCCACATGACAACCAAAAGGATTTGAAAGGAGTCAAAGTAGAAGTCAAGAGGAAGGTGATTTATTTTCTGTTCGACGCAATACTTGGAAACATAACAAAGGTTCTCAAAAATGTGGGGGAGGATGGCACAGGGTGGTCATGCCAAACAAAAAGAAATCAATACAACAAACCAAGGCATGACTAATCCCGTCCTCTGAAAGCAAAAGCAGAAACAAAAGACCGAATTTACTCATCTAAAAAAAAAGAAGAAAGAACTTCACAAAAATGGTGACATGGACGATAACCTAGTGTCAGTCCGGGCTTCGCTCTCCGGACATTTGCAGAGTTGCCCGTTCACACGTAGCACACAACAGGAAACTGTCGGTGTCAGACGCGTTCTCACCTACCAGAAGGACTCATCCGCAATGATGACTGTCTTTGCCTTGATATCAAACATGTACCCACGATATCAACAAAAGGATGAAAAGTGACACAGGCGTGTAGAAAAGAGCACGACGCAGCTTTACCAGTCACCAACTTCATCAACATATTATATCCACTCGCAAATTCTGAAAAACATATAATATAAAGTGTGGTGAAGTCATAAGAAATGTCCTTAAAGTTGCAGGAAATAGAGCGGCGTAGTTTGTAGTCCTGAAACACAGAAAGCGGTTAGCTATTTAGCACATCAGGTTCCCT
Organism: Diplodus sargus; assembly: GCA_903131615.1. Classification (NCBI taxonomy): domain Eukaryota; kingdom Metazoa; phylum Chordata; class Actinopteri; order Spariformes; family Sparidae; genus Diplodus; species Diplodus sargus. The sequence goes on along the minus strand of CAEMYA010000098.1, from coordinate 964,598 downwards.
GGTCTCAAAGTCTGTGAGTTCTTTAAATTGGCTTTCCGTTAAATGCCTGAAATAAAATTTGCGGTAACCACAGGCTTAAGATATTTACACGTTTTGCTCTACGACTTTAAATACGTCACCAAATGTCCCACGATTTAATCATAAAGCGCTTACGAGACCGAAGAAGTTGTCACGGACATTAAACGTCATCACGCGCAAACGCATCTATTAACCAGTCTGTCTTTACGGGCCAACTTTAGTTACACACTATTCTAACTTTAACTTCACGACTTGTAGATTTATCAATGTTAAGAAAACATGTATAGTAACTGTGCAGTAAGACACTCAGCGGTGGTTTAAACCATGTTTTTTAACCACATAACTGCAATGTAGTCAGCTTTAGTCGACATTAGCTTTTTAATACCAGTGGATTAATTCACGCTTCGAAAATCATGTGAGGATTATGTTGCTGAACAAAACATGTGAGCATAGTAGAGTTTATTTTCAGCGATATTTAAAAATCGTATAGGCTTTTTGATGAGGGAACCAGAGCGATGCTACCTTAGAAGGTTAGCCTGCATAGCCTACAAAAATACGTCATCCCTACACCACTCACTAGAACAGCTAATACCCCAGAAGATAAATATTGTGTTTCAGTAAATGAACTTCATCACTGCTCAAAAAAAATTAAAACAGTCCAAAAGAGAAAATGAATAAACATAATTTGGTAAGGAGGAAGAGAAATAAATGTGGCATGAAGTTGTGTCACTTCTCCTTCTTCATAATGAAGACACCAAGATAAAACACAACATGAATGTTGGGGTCCTGTAATAAGCAGAGGGTGCCATCATGTGGCCACACTTGTGCTCTCTCCTGTCATGTCAGACACCACCAGCAGGCGGCAGTGTCATGAGCACACAGGCCCTTTCTCGTCGCTCACTTCCTCTCTTGGCCCGACTCTTCTTCTTCTCCTCTGCCGGGTTCTTCTTTCTTTCTCTTCCGGTTGTCGTCTGTTCGTGTGGCAGGTACCCACTTTTCCCACCTAGTCGGACTTTTAAAATCTTAATCAATCTGCGTGTATTTTACATCCCCGCACATAAACAACTACCGTGTTTGATTAATCACTCCATTAGGCTAATGTTTGCAGCATTATGTTTTAAATATGACCCCCATTAAAAGGAGATAGTTGCATTTTAAAAATGCTAACGCTGCCCCGAGTGAAGCATTAGCCTCACATCAGCTAACAGTCATGGAGTTGTTGCGTTCACAACCATACACGATTCGCTTTGTCTATAACTGTCTCTTTAGTCTGCTGGGTACATCTTTATCGAGTTGAAACTGCTTTTGACAATTGGAAAATTGCCGCTTTAAGCATCTGTTTACATAGTACGAAGCATCCCTAGCTGCTGGCTAGCGACTGAAACATAGGCTAACATGCCAGTGAATGTAGCTAACAGTGATGCTAAGTAAAATGTAAAGTCTTATGCTGTCTAATTTGTCTTTTCTTCAGATTAACCAGTGTCGAAATGGCCAAGTCAAAGAACCACACAACTCACAACCAGTGTAAGTAACAATAAACAAAGTTTTACTTGGCTGCTCTCTGTGGAGCTAATTTAGTCTCTTAGAAGTGGAAGCTGTCAGGAACAGTTCAATATCAAGTGTCATTTGTGCAAGCATGTTCATGAGTATGTAGTCTATTAAGGTGTACTGTGCAAGTGCTGTGCGGAGCATATGAGCGTACCTGTGTTAAATGTTGTTTCCTTTCCTCCGAACAGCTCGTAAAGCCCACAGGAATGGCATCAAGAAGCCCAGATCTGACCGCTACGAGTCACTGAAGGGGGTAAGTTATGTATATTGCTGCAGTTGTGTTGATTGATGGTGTATTTGCATGAACGAAAAAAAATTCTAGCTGCTCAGGGAATCGTACAGCCCATTTTTTATGCATGTTAGCAACATGGCAAAATCAGTGTGTGCATGCAGTTATGTTATCAGATCTGTTGTTTTGGTCCTAGGTTTCTCTTCCTGTTCCATCTTACACAACTCAAAATGAGTTGGGAATATTGGAGCATTTTACTGTTTCACTTTTTTTTGTTCTGTGACATTGGAGTTTTTGTGAACATTTTGATTCCCCAAAACTAATGCCTTATTCATTTGAGTTATAATGCAAAATCCATGCACATATGCGTCAATATCCCCAACTTATCTTGGGTAATGTATATGACAAAAGCGTGTTCTTCGGTCCAAGCATTTGGAGTAATGTTGCAATCAGCATACATGTTTCCCCCTGAGCACAGTCTTGTCTGAATAGGTTGAATTGTGGACAGCAGCATACCCAGCTTTATGGGGGCTACTGTCTGTCAGTTTGAGATTTTTATCATGTTTAGCATGAAACACCTAGCTTTGTGAAATCCTGTCTTGGTTATGTCGATTATTTCACTATTGTTGTGATTACGGAAAAGTTTTGGATATCCTCACCAACTTCACACTGATGAAGAAGATTGAATATCAAGACTTTCATTACATTTAGACTAGTAGAGTTAGTCGATGTCTACCGGATTTGCCATACGATGTTCATAGTGGCAGTGACATTGTCCAGGCGTTCTGATATAAGACTTGCGTGATTTCTAATTTATCAGTTGTTTAAAATGTCTTTCTTCACAAGTAGTTGAAAATTTGACAAGCATCATTTGTCCTCCTGTTTGTGGTGTGCATGGTTTGGTGCAGTTTTAAGCGTAACAATGTGGCTGGAAACTTTGAAATTTAGTTTTGCTCAAGTGACCATGTAACATTTTTGCAACAAGTACAAAACATACACATCTGTCAAGATATTTAACATTAAGTTAAAGGAGGAAGCAGATCTGATTTAAATCAACTGTGCTTTCAGTTACAGGAAATGGATTTATATTCATGTAAACTCTATCCATTGCATACAGCAATGTCTTGGAAATAACACAAATGTTGTTACTTTTGCACCCTGGCCTTTCTGACACACTTTTGATTTGTATAAGCCAGTTACAAATGAAGTAGTTCTGATCCCATCTAGTTTTTTTTCCCCCCACGTTAAACCATAAACCTGGAAATCTACTCAATTGATCAATAAAGGATTCTGATACTCAAGTTGTTCTGTCTTTCTGCCCTATTATGCTGTGTTGCTTTCAAAGCATAGATCTTGGAATTATGCACCACTTCCATACTTTGATCCAACTTGCTCACTTCATTGTCTGTTTTCTGTCTTTGCTGCAGGTGGACCCTAAGTTCCTGAGGAACATGCGTTTTGCTAAGAAGCACAACAAGAAGGGCATGAAGGCGGTGCGGAAGGCAGCAGCTGCTGCTCAAGCGAAATAGGCTGTCTTGCAGTCACCCCCATGTTTGTCAGAGTTCCCTGTTTCCACCATCACAATAAAGCTATGCTTTGTTAACAAACCAACATCTGGGTTTTTTTCTCTCATTGTAACTTCCTGAGTCTGACTGTAATGAATGAATCTTTACTTGTTGACTTGAATTTCCTCCAAGTAGATGTTGGCTGTCAGTTCATCATTCATCCAAATCACTAATGGGAATGTGGATTTAAAAGTTATACAGGGTGGCTGGCTGCTGAGTGCAAAATGTCAAACTTGGTGAAAAAAAATGATTCAGTAAATTGAGTGTTGCCACTGTTTTTGGAATGAGATGGAGCTCATCTGAAATCTTCCAAAATAATCTGACTGGTCTAGAATAATACTATGAAAAGTACTTTTATGTATCTCAAACATCCACCTTTCTCTTCTTGTATGTCTAACAACCTAGTGTAATGGAGAGGTGGGATGATGTTGACCACGTGCTCAAGAGAGTTATCATCTGGTTTATTGAAGTAAAAATGTTTAAGGATAAGATGGTACACACAGTAAGTAGGCTCAAAACAAAGACTAGCACTCCAGAACATTTGGGTTATTTCAAAGGTGAGAGGTTGTTTCAATACTTTGTTTACAAGAGGTGGAAGATGGATAGACAGATATACACAAAAATAAACACACAACGGGGCATATTTTATGTTAAATTTTGAAGTGTACTTCCTTAGACTTGTTTGAAATGCATCTGTAAGGTGAAAGCCAAGCTCTTCTGTTTGTGTTCTCAAGGTTAGAAAAAAAAAGCTGTCAAGGAGCACTCTTATTGTTGCTTTGAAAAAACTGGCCAATATCCTTATATCAATTTATATTTGTTTGTTCAAGACCATCCAGCATCAGTATGAATTGCAACATGTTATTCCATATAGAAATGGGATGCAGGGGTTTTCTAGCTACATCTATGACTGGTCTGTTGAAGAACATGGGCCTGAGAGGTTATCATTAATCTAAGTCACTATAAGAATCAAATCATTATCAAATGCAGCTGAAAAAAAGGAAGGAATTGACTTTGGATTAAAGGGAAAGGCAACAACTCAGCAGCAAGATGTAGACAAGAGGGTGTGGACCTGAGGAGGGCGAACCTGGGATGCCGAGTGTCACCACTTAGCCCTCTGGAGACGTCATGGGCCTATCAATGCAACGTCAATAAAAGAGGGTCCCACCTGATGATCCTGATAATGAGCCTACTTTCACCTCTCCAGCCGCACTGCCAGCATGCCAATTTACCCCAGAGATTAAGTTAAATTATATCCCATTAGTTTGAATTCTCCCCATAACTTAAGTGGTTCCTCACAAGTTGACTCACTTCATTTGAGGATAACCTATAAATTGGATTCTCTGAGAGGAATTGGAAAACTGCACAGAGATAAATTGGTCATAAGACAGCATGTTGCCACATAGCTGCTCTGTCTTGTGTATTTCCTTTTTTATGCATATATATTCAAGCAAATTAAGCATAATGTCATCTAATTTTGTGTATACCTGTCTACTCATGTAGATGTATATATGCTCATGTTATGTGTCTATATTACATCAATGTGAAAAAAAATAATATCCTGACATAAGACAGCATATTGCCAGGATCATGAAAGAGATAGTAAATGTGATTTATATATTTCTCATGTATTATAAAGAATAAGGAATTGTTCCTGATAAGTGTGTCACAGTTGTTCTAATGGAAGGAATTGTGAGGTGAGGAATCATGATCAGAAGACAAGAGATTAATAGGGCTTGCTGATTCAATTTTGATTATTCTATCGGTAATCTATTTGGCAAAAAATAACAAGTCTTAAATAAGGAAAGAGCTCCATTTATGTTGAATATATGATTTGGAATTAAATCACAAATTGAACTGGGGGTTCGCATTTTATTTTGATGTAACGCATCAGCGTGCGTCATGTCGTCACTTCCGCCCACGCTGACTTCAACTTGCATCATTTCTTGTCTCAGCCGGGGGCAGACAACATGTGAGTAAATCCATTCAGACTCAGTAATCACAGTGTAAAGATTTGAACATATTCACACCTCTCTGCATAGCTGCTAGTGTGTGTGAGCGTTTAAACGTCGCCTTTAACAAACTTTGTAGTCCGTTTAGCAACAAGCTAACTAACTGAAGCGTTGACCGGCTAGCTTAGCTCGCTAGCTAACAACAAGGAGGCGTCATTCTTGTCAAGTAACTGCTCTGGAAAAGTGAGTTTTGGGATGTGAAATGCCAAGTTTGGACAACACACGTGGAAATTGTGCTTAAAATGGACTTGACTTAGCGCTTAAAATGTTTAAAGGGACTGCATGTTCTGTTGAGAAACTATCGACAAGTGACATGTTTTGACAGGTTGGCTATTAATAAGATGCTAAAGTGGTCTGTGGAGGCTGGGAGACATTCATAGAGGAAGACGAGTTTCAGTTCCTACTTCACTTTACATATATGATTGATATGATTTAATTTGATACTAAATAATGCACTCTGTGTCAATGGCTGTGTACTGAAAGAGAGATGTGATTCATCAAAGCTCAGTAGTTTATATTAGGGACAATAATGGATATTTTAATGGCCCTATGTGGGTAAAAATTAAACATACTTAGTATGATCTAGCTGACATGTACACAGCGTTTTGTTTACTTGTCTTCCTGCTCCACAAGTCTGAGTCTTTTTTTCATTGTGTGTTTGTTGGCAGACACCATGGTTGAGCCGGTCTCTGAGTCCATCAACTTTCCCTCTGAGGAGGAGAAGATTCTGCAGCTGTGGAAAGAAAAGGACTGCTTCCAGGAATGCCTCAAACAGTCCAAGAACAGGCCTAGGTAAATGCTAATGTTTGTGTCTGTGTATTTGTTTTGTGATAAAAATGGAAAAATTGTAAATGTTATCGACCATTTAGTTTGAAACTGTGACTACTTTTCAAAATGGTTTAGAACATCAGTAACAGAGTGATCTGATCTGTTAAAGCTGGGGTTGGATTAATGATTGTCATTCCGGCTGTTGCACTGCCAAGTACTGAAGTTGCATTTCCTGGCTAACCAGTCGTTTTAGGAAGTCCATTATGAACTGTCATAACCTCATCTTAGGTCGTAGCGTGTTATTATCAATGTTGCCGCCTGTTGAGTCAGTTAGCGCAGACTTTATATGTGTATATATATACAGACTTTAATACACAGACTTTATATGTGTGTGTGTATATATATATATATATATATATATATATATATATATATATATATATATATTGTACTGTATGTCTCACTCAGGTTGAAATTGTAGAATTTGTACATCAATTACCTTTTAATACCAAAGTTGTTCTTTTTTTGGCCAACAAAAGATTAACAAAGCAAAACTGGAGCAGTTAAAAATAACTCTGGCATCAAGCAGACTGAAAGATATTTATTTGGAGGTTTGATAAACAATGCTTATTTCCTTGATTCTATGGTCATGTCCTTTCTGAAATGACCATAGAATCAACCCAACACCAGTGAGAGTGACAGCATAAAAAAATTAAACGGCCTAATCTTCACATGCCAAACACAAACAAACCACTGGCCACATATCGGCACGTGGGTCAATGTGTAACCATTGTTACTGTTTTACCGCGTTCTTCTACACACTCACTGTTTTTTGGTTAGATGCAGTGAAGACGCTTTCCTGCATGCAGCAACTGTTCATACACTAATTTAAGGTGTTTCCAGACTTCATAGTCATCTCGTCCTTTTCTTATACCCACCTCTTTGTTTATTTTTTTTTATCAGTGAGGAAATACTGTCCGGACCTTTTAAAAATATTTTTCTGCCTGTTTCCCAACCAGGTACACCTTCTATGATGGCCCTCCTTTTGCAACGGGTCTTCCCCACTATGGGCACATTCTAACCGGCACCATCAAGGACATTGTCACTCGCTTTGCTCACCAAAACGGCTTCCACGTGGACCGGCGATTTGGCTGGGACTGTCACGGCCTGCCTGTGGTAAGAATGTGTGATTATGAAAACTGTTAGAATTTTACTGAATAGTCTGTGTAGATTTACAGAGTAATCCCTCGGGTAACTATTGGGTCTCACACTCTGTTTTTTTTTAATAGGAGTATGAGATTGATAAGACTTTGGGGATCAAAGGGCCTGACGACGTGGCCAAGATGGGCATCGCCGAGTACAACAAGCAGTGCAGAGGCATTGTCATGAGATACGCCGGCGAGTGGGAGGTGAGCAAACCACAGGAAGTATTTGGTAAAATATTATGTCCGTGTGAGAGAACTCTAACTTGTGGGACCAGTTTTGTTTCATGCTGTCTGATTAAGAACAACATAGTTAACCTGCTCTAAATCTATATATAGTGAGACAACTTTATTAATGATTAATACATGTACAGTTCTCCAAAAATGGTTCACAGTAACTCCTTTGTACCCTATTCTATTTAAATATTTTCTGGTTTCTTTTCTCCTCTACGACAGTGTAAATGAATATCTTTGGTCTATGGACAAAACAGAATATTTGAGAACAACATCTTTGACTTTCAAAAACATTAACAACTACATGAGAAATTGAGAAAAGAAAAAGCTAGATTTAATGCCGATTAAAGCTCTAATATTTTTGGGATTTACTGCAAGTCTCTTGTTTTATTCCTAGACTTCAGTGACGCGAATGGGAAGGTGGATTGACTTCAGGAACGACTACAAGACTCTCTACCCATGGTTCATGGAGTCTGTGTGGTATGAATGTCATGTTTATCATCTAACATACACAAGCTTTTGCTCAAAGATACATAATGGAGTAGAGAAGACAGATGACTAATGACAGTCGACTTATAATGAAACACTAATATCATTATAAAAAATGTTATACAGAGAAAGACTTAATCTGTGTCTCTAGTCTTTCATCTTGTGTGCAGTGTGTCTCAGCTTCCTTCTTAAAGTTTTTGTTGTTTTTATTCATTCAGGTGGGTGTTCAGTCAGCTGTATGACAAGGGTCTGGTTTACAGAGGTGTCAAAGTCATGCCTTTTTCCACTGCCTGCAACACTCCCCTGTCCAACTTTGAGTCCCACCAGAACTACAAGGTTTGCACAAATCACAACCCTCTCTCGCCTCATCTGGCCTAATGCAGCAGTAGTAACAAAATGTGCTGTTTAGATGTAAATATCAAAAATGACTTAATCTCTTATTTCTTTTTTTTTCCTCCAGGATGTTCAGGACCCGTCTGTGATCGTCAACTTCCCGTTGATGGGGAATGAGGATGTGGCTTTGATCGCCTGGACGACCACACCCTGGACACTGCCAAGCAACCTTGCCCTCTGTGTGAACCCGGAGTTCTTGTATGTCAAAGTCAAAGGTAAGAGATAAATCTTGACACAAGTGCTAATTTCATAAACACAACACAATACACTGTACTATATACAGCATATACAAGTCTGTGTAGTTTATCATTTTTGGGCTGCGTTTAGAAGAAATCAACATACTTCACCGCTTTAAAATAACACAACGTTTTATTATATTCCCACTATTGGATGTCAGTCGTGTTGTGGCTGTGAATTTTTTTTATCTACATACTCGAGACCTGCTCAGATTTGGTACGCTGTGTGGAATTGAGCTTGGGTTCTTGAAAATCCAGGTTTGGTCACCAGTGTCCGGACGAACACCCACTGATGTGCTGAGTGGGACTGCATGCTTCTCTGCAGAGCTTGTTGATCTAAAATGTTTTGTCCAAACAGAAGCTGGTCACAATGTTCTTTGTGTCTCCTGTGGTCAGAATACTTTGATTTTATCTTCAAGGAACACCATTATTTTGTTGCTGTCATCTGTATCTTTTTTTCAAGTCATTGTAGGGAAAGGAAGCAATATCTACTTGCATGTCCTGCCCACAAGCGCATTTGTGTTGTGTATTACTTCACAAACCAGAATTGGTAGTTTTGTCGAACAGTGTTGCTTAAATGCTATAGCCTAAGGCCAAAGATGTCCGACCGAAAATCTTGTCTCCCTCCTGGGTTCAGTGTTCTGGACCACAGTATTAGCTGATGGGTGATTTTATTCAGAAAGAACAAACAAGAACAAATTAACAGAGGAGGAGCGCTGTCTGGGCAATTTGCACCCAGAGGAGAGGATGTCTGAAGCATAACGTGTTAGTGGACTTTCTAGCCTTTGGCTATGTGTAAGCTGATGAAATAAGACAAGAGACTCTCTGTGACTGGAACTTTTGTTTTTATCTTCAGCTAACCAGATGCTTCCCACTCTCAAGCAGAACTTGATGTAAAGGCATAGCTGATGTTCACGTAGGCTCATTAAAAACATTATCTGTCCTCCAAGTGGATGTAGATTCACCCACGTAAAAATGGCCCTGTCGGAGGTTCTGTACTGAATTTGGTAATACTTTCTATATACAGATTACACTGAGTCCACATGTCCACATATGCTTCAAGGCTCTGATAGGTAAATCAGGTGCTTTTCTGGTGCAACAGGTAAAAGTATGTATCTGTAAAGGCAAATTTCAGAATTTGATTTCTAAAAATTCACAACAGAGAGATCAGAGAAAATTCAAGATATCATATTCCCCCTTTATATTGAAACGTTAAGTGCGCTTCTCATCAAGTGTCCATGCTTCAGGACCACACTGTTGTCACTGTTGCCAATTTATTAGCTACACCAAGCTAAAAGTAATGCAGTCTGATGCAACCGCCCTGCAAGCCTGCCCTTGTTAGGGCAATAATCATTTTTTGTTGAAACTGTTATAGAGAAGTGTTGATTCTACTTCATGGTCGTTTTGAAAGCTGTAGCTTGTGGTGCTGCTGAACTACGCTGTATTACACTGAAGGTGTTTCTATTTTTTTTCTCTTCTACTTTCATTGGTAGAAGAACTGCAGTGTTTGAGAGGCAAAACAAGACATTTAAAGATGTGAAGTCTGGCTGTGTGAAATCATAATAGGATCTTGCACAGAAGTGTTTTAAGCTATATTCTACACATAATAATGAATCTATAAATTGAGAAAAATAACTGGGGCTTAATAAATAATAAATAAAATAAAATAAAATAAAATATCTTTAGTTGCAGTCATAGTTTTATTTGGCTACTAGTTTAAGCAAAGTGTGCTTAATAAACTTGCAACTGAGTGTATCTTACAGCTCAAATGATTGATTAGCTGAAAAAGATATGGATGGCAATTTCAATAATCAATTTTCTTTTTGTTCTGTAATTGGTTTTACACAAAACAACTGCATGTTTTACCTCTGCATATATATGCACCTGCTGCGTTCTCAGCTTTATATCATTGAAAACTGTATGTCTTTGAGTTTTTATTAGTTTTTTAGATCAAGTAGTAAGAACTTGAGCTTTTTCAATTGCCGGTCCCAAACTATGGAACTCCTCCCGCTACATATCAGACAAGCCCCCTCACTGTCCATTTTTAAAACTCATCTTAAAACCCTTCTTTATTCTTCGGCTTTCAACCCAGCATGAGACTCTGCTCTTGTTTTAGTGTTTTATTGTTTTAACATTGTAATTGTTTTAGTGTTTTTTATTTTGTCTCCTATGTTTTTTATGTTTTATATCCTATTTCTTTTCATGTACAGCACTTTGTCCCAGCTATGGCTGCTTAAAGTGCTTTATACATAAAGTTGAGTTGAAGATCTCGCTCTCTGTTCTGTAAAACTGCAACTTCAGATTCACTGTGTAAACAGTTCATTAGAAACGTAATCCAGGAAGAAAGCACCCATCCCAGTAGCTATAATTTCTTTGCTTACTGCCTGCATATTTACTAACTATATATGTACACCAGGAATCTGACAGATATGTTTTTAATACATTTTTACTTTTTAAGCAGACATTTTGACTAGCCAAGGTAGGAACAGCGCAATGTTCATAACAATGGCTCTGATCTATTCAGAGTCCCAGTAAATCATGTGACAATTGCACACTCCTAAACTTATGCAAATTGAATTATTGATTTTATTGTTAACCCTTGTGCTTTTCCTAATGTGACATGTCAAAATGTCTTTTTAAAAAGGCCTGTGACTGTAACTTACATCAGTTTTAATCATTTGCATGTGTCTCAGGTACATTTGTGTGTAGTTCAGACCTGAGAATGTAGATGAACCTCAAATCAGGTCGCTTAAAAAAGTGTTGTCCTTGTTCAAATATGTATAAAAAGATACTCCAGAGAGGAGGCAAGTGTTTTTCTGCCACCCTCCTGCTGTAGTTTTTTGGTTCCTTCTGAGAGAAACTGGTGGATTTTTAAAAGGATGACCTAGATTTATACCTGTCTGTCGTAGCACCTTTGAGCCTGCAGGGGGCACTGTTGAAGCACAGTCTGTCTGTCACATGGTGACTGCACCGCCTGTGCTGTGCTGCATGGGAGACCGCCTTGGAATACCAATGAATTTCTTTTCTTTTTTTTCTTTTTTTTGTATCAGTCTCTCCTCTTATCTCCTGTCGTCTCTCTTACTTCATCTTCATCCAAATTTTTGTTCCCCCTCGTTTTCTTATCGCTCCCTTTGCTTCCTCATCCACCTGTTTTTGTCCTTCGTTGTTCTTATTTTCCGACGGTCTGTCTCATTTTTTTTTGTCCGCCTCTCTCCCTCGCTGCCTTTGTCGCTGTTTGAGTTGAGGGCTGTCAGCAGCAGTAGCAGCAGGTCTGAGCTGTGCAGTCATTTGTCACACCACTGAGGGAGAAGAAACATCTTTTATTGATGCTGCCCCCTTCTCTCTCTCTCTCTCCCTCTGTTTTTTTGTGTCTCACCGTTTCAGACCATTTGGTTTTTGCCCTCTTTACAACTGTTGTCCCGGCTGTTCTAATCCTCACCTCTCTTATTTTTCGTTAAATTCCCCATTTGGCCAGTTTTCCAAGAGGGTTCACGTTCCCAAAATGTCAGGCGGTCATCCTACTCGACGGGGCAACTTTTCAATAAGTTGCTGCTTGAATGGTCGTAGCCACATGTTGGTGTCCTTACCTGACCTTGACATTGTGGCTGACTGTATTACTATGACGCAGGACAAGTAATCCACTGAGCGTGAAATTCTGGGCTGATACCAATGTTTAAACACATTTTTCATCATCATTTCAGTTATTTTAAAGTCTGCTTCCATACAAGAGCAGTACATGATTTTATATAGGGATCCTGAGGTTAATGACCGGTCTAGATTTATTCCATAAACAGAAGGCTGATAGCAAAGTGTTAAACCCTTAGTCAATAATGCACTCACAAGAGTTTCTCTGTCCATCTGTCAGATAACGCCACAGAGAAGACCTACATCATGATGGAGGCCAGGCTGGGAGCTCTGTTCAAGTCTGAGAGCGAGTACACTATCCTGGACAAGTAAGTACACAAGACCCCAAAAAATACATTGAGCGTGCAACACAATAAAGACACAGGGGATGACAAAATGTTTTTGTGTTAGGTGTTTATTTAAATATGTTTAAAACCCACTTTTGATTGATCCAATCACATTTTAAGGATTTTATTTGAATCACTCTTAAACTCTGACCACTAAGGACGCATGACATGGATTATCTTTCAGCCAATACCAATGACCTATGAATACCTGCTTCTCCTGCCTGTAAGCCGATAATTTCACAGTTTTAATTGCAAAAAGAAAGGCTAGGATGTAGTGTACAAAGATGGATGATTTGATATCCATAGCTCTAAAAAGGTTTTATGTGTTAAAACTGGTAGTTTTCCCCTAATCTTGAAACCATTGCAGAACATGTATTGCAATTTGCAATTGTGTAATCTTCCTTTTAAAACATATGAAATACGTCCACAATGTGTTTGTAGTGTGTAGATGCTGCGCTTGTTAAGTCATTGAATACAACTGGGGTTCCTATTCAATCACATTATTTCACTTTTAGTTTAAAAGATACCACTACATAACCGAAAATATACACTCAGTATCTATCGGGTCAGCAGTCTTTTGCTGAGCTGCAGGGGAATTAATTTCTCCAAAATGATATGAACGTATTCAACAACACTGTTCAGTCCTATTTCATTACTGTCAGATCTTATGAGCAACCATAAACAGAGTACATAAAACTGATATTCAGCTCTGTGTATATGCTAATTGTCATAAAAGTTGATATGGCAGACCCTCGTAATAGTGTTGTAAGTGTTAATGTATTTACTTCAAGTTACTGTTTCCGTACTGGGTGCTTACTCCTCCATGAGCAGGGGGAAAAAGAGTATGTAAGGTGATGAAAGGATACAGAATGTACTGAAAACGGTTAGGAAAATCTCAGGCGGTATTTATACCCACCCATCCAGTATACTGGACAAATGAACTGGCAATAAAGAAGGGCATGTTGAAAAATGTTCAAGTAGCAGGTGTCTCTTTTACAAGGACAATGTCCCCATAAACAGGGACAGAAATGTGTTTATTGGACAACATATCATGACAGACTGCTAACGGAAACTACAGTCCTTTATTACATCATGATTTGTCACACTAATCAATAATTAGCAGATGTTGGCTTGCTAAAATACAAAAGACATCTTTTTAGTCAGTGTTTTCTGTATTTGAAGTCTTGCCTTTATGTTGTAAGAAGTTGTGGCTGCAGGTTGTTCCATAGAGGGAAGGTGAATTACAGATATTGAAACCAGGACTTTGTCTTTTATGTGTTTTTTAGATTTCCTGGCAAGACGCTGAAAGGGAAGAAATACAAGCCTCTTTTCCAGTACTTTGCCAAGGTTTGTAGACTCCGTGTTCTTGTTAATGTGGCTGTTTGGCCGTTTTATGTATTGTTTGTCACAAAACTCGCCCTAATTACCTGTCTGACCACCTATTGGCATCTCAGCTTATGTACTGTAAATCTTTCTCCTAATGTCTCTCCTACTGTCGGTGGCTCTATTTCTTTGGCTTCCTCACCGCTCGCCCACCCCCATCTAATTATCCCCGTTCTCATTTCACTTCAGTGTGGGGAGCAAGGAGCGTTCCAGGTGGTGACTGATAACTACGTCAAGGAGGAAGAGGGTACAGGAGTGGTCCACCAGGCACCTTACTTTGGAGCTGTGAGTGAGATGTTTTTTTGTATTTTTTTTCTTCGCCTGTGTTGTAACCAAAGCTTGCTATATTTTTGTTTTTCCATTGTGTTGTTAATTACTCATCAGTTCTCAGAGAGCGTAAAATATAAATCTAGCTTTGGATTGTAGATCTGCTTATATGTAGTGTACTGTTGTGGTGATTGGCCTGTGTGCAGCGCGATCCTGCTCCCCTCTGTCACTGTCAAGCTAAGCTCACTATGCCCGCCTCCTCTTAATTATACTGTACTTTACTTCCTTGAGTGATTTGGAAAAGCAGTACACCTTAGTAAACTTAAAAAATGTTTTCATTAAGGTCCTTGCATTACGCCCTATCTTGCAATGTCACAGAAAGTGCGAAAAATAATTCCTGGATCAGTCTCTTTATCTGGATCCCCACCAAAAGTTAATGGGGTCTTTTCATCCAAGTTTCCTAGAAAACCTTGTAGTAGTTTTCTGTGTAATCCAGCTGACAAACCATCCATCAAACAAGGAAACAGACAGGTGAATACATAACCTCGTTGTCAGAGGTAACACTGCTTCTAGTAGGCTAGGCTTGATTGTCCAGTGCTGCAAATGCTCGAATGGATCAAACTCATGAAGTAAAACAAGATATCTCTTGTTGAATTCTAGTCTGGATGGTTTCCCTGCCATAATTTGGTAAAAACCTGCATCCAGAATTGCCTTGACGAATAAATTATGTTGTACTTCTGAGTTTGCAGAAGGTGTTTTTATTCTTGTTTCCATCACTTGTGTTTTCTCTGGTTGGATTGTTTTGAGTGCCTTAAGCAAGTGTAGCTCCTGTATGTGTGTATGCGTGGGCTTTACACAGGCAGGCATTGGTTTATATGTCACATTACAAGAGGATGTGATGCTGAACCTTACCCTGTAAACAGGATTTTTATTAATCATGAATACATTTGCTGGTTCAAATCTTGAGCCAAAGAAGTTAACCACATTTTTTTTATCAAGACTAATCGGTGCCCACTTGAGAACTATGACCCTGTTTGGTGGAACAATTTAATTAAGAATCTTACGCTTCCCAACATGTTGTTATCTTACCATTTTACTCTTTTAATAAATTTAGAAAAGTGTAGACTGACTGCTTGATGAAGAGAATTTAATGAAATAGCTGTTTGATATTTAATTGATATTTTAGGGCTACAGTATCAATGTATTCCTACAGTGTAGAGGCCGATGTTACTTTGCTGTCAGAGATATTGGGTCATAGCTAATAGGTAAGATGTCCTTGTCAAGGGCAGATGGATGTCCCTGTGGCTGTGTCCAGCTGTGGACACACTCAGTCTCTGCTTGTTTCTCTGGAGCGCAGCCCCTGTGAGGCTGTGAAGCAAACCTTTCTCACCATAATTTGAATGTCTCATTCGTTCGACTTTGTTTTTAACTGCGATTAGTTTGGTTAAATAGTGACCACATTCACATTGAGGTTAAACGGTGAGGTCATCCGCATTGCATAACAACATTTTTCAAGCTTTATGTTGTTATGACTAGATGTGAATTGACCTTGTGAGCCATCCATCTTGGATCTTGACAGGGTGTTTGAATACAGAATACATTACAACTGGACAGTACTCAGCTCTTTCATGCATAGCTGTCACATACCAGTAGTGTTTGTTTCAACACTGCAAAAAGTATCCAGCTCAACAAGGAATTTAATATGGAGTCATAACGTATCCTTGAACTAGTCAACCCGGCTCAATCACTGGGTCAAACTGGGTTTATAATTACTTATTTTCATGTACAGTTGGGTCTGTTTGGATAAAATAACTGAAACAATAGAAATAAATGTGTCACTGTATCAAGATGTTATCAAAATAAAGTGATTAAATTAATGGTAAACATGTTTTAAAATGTATTATAGGCTACTGTACATCACTTTGTTATAATGTGGGCTGCACTTGTCTTTTCTGAACACTCCAAACCTTATTTTTTTGCACTGAAATCCATTAAAAGATTGACTGAGGCGTTTGATATAACAGAACTAAATTACATTCTTGCCATTTAATTTTCTGTATATCAACTAATTGTTTTATCAACTATAGTTGCCACGATTAGTTGATTATTCGATTACTCAATCAAATGACAATTAATTGCCAGCTACTTTCATAATAAGTAGATCGCTTTAGTCATTTTTCTGTCAAAAATGGACGCATTTGCTGCTTTCCTTTGTCATTTATGATCGTAAATGAAGAGTCTTTGTACTGTTATTAAGCTATTTCATGCCACTTGACGTCACAAATATATCAATAATTAAAATGTATCTTTTGGTTGCAACCCTATAATTGACTTATCATTGCAGCTCAAGTTAAACTGTGTAATTGTGCAGTGAGTTACATCAGGAAGGAATATTAAAAACAAATTCACTCATGAAAACCCATTAAACTGTGTATTATTCTGTCCGTAGGATGATTACAGGGTGTGCACAGAATTCAACATCATCCAGAGGGACCAGGCTCCTATCTGCCCTGTGGACGCCTCGGGCTGCTTCACTTCAGAGGTCACTGACTTCGTGGGACAGTATGTCAAAGTGAGTGACATATCAGACATTTACATGAAGATTACGTTAGCAGACATTTCAGACATTCTACCCTGGTGAAAGCCTCTGGTATGATACACAAGATAAATAGCAGGTTCATTTCCATTGTTTGTATCTGCAAAAATACATCTGTATTTAATGAATTTTTTAGTTTTTGTATCCTGGACCGTTGTGTTGAAATATTCTTTCTTCTTGGTCTAACCACTATAACCTATGAAAATGGAAACTGAAGATGCTTTTATTCTGCACATTTTTTACAAATAGTGTAGATTATCTTGAAAAAAATATTTATAGACATAAAAAATGCTATCAACAAGACCTTTTAAATGATTCTGTAGTTTAAAGGGCTTGTTCATTGATGTGGGAGTTCAGGGGACCACGTCAGAGCCCTTTCACAAAGTTGTGAAGAAAAACCTGCTGCCAAAGCATATTGTCACTGTTTACCAGTGTACTGGGTGCCCTGTTCCTGCCTGTCACACCCAACTTCATTACCATCATAAGTGGATAGTGAGTGAAAATAACAGTCATACATGATCTGATCACTATTTCACATCCTAGCGCAAAGGCCAGGGAGTGGACTTGACCTGCCTGGCCACTAGCAATACAGCGTTAGCTAATAAAGAGCGTGCAGCAACAGTTCACTCAAAGTCTGTCATAGTCCACTTTTGAAATATGTGAAAACCAAGCGTGAGTTTCAAGACTGTACGAGACATTCTGTATTGCCATATAAAACCTCAGAGGTGATCTGAGGGAGCGTCAGTCGTGATACTGCTACACAAAGAGAGGCTGAGAGAGCAGCTGTTCCTCTGTTAACTGCAATACAGACCCAGGATTTTAAACAACATGAGAGCTGCGTCTTACACCCAGAAGAGCCTGCAGGTCAGCGGCTCCAGCGGCAGAGTAAGGGTTTCTAGCCCATCGCCTTCCCGGTGTCGCGGATCCTCATATGACAGCCGTGGACGCTCGGGCTTTCGCGGCACTGCTGTTGAGGTGGGCACTGAGATACACCAGCAACATGCCAACGAGAAAGAGGAGATGCAGGAGCTCAATGTCAAGTTTGCAGGATACATTGAGAAGGTCCAGGCGCTAGAGCAGAGGAATGCTGCTCTCCAAGGTCAGCTCGATGCCCTGCAGAGTCGCTACAAGGGAGGCCCCGCAGGCATCGGAGAAGAATATGAGCTCAAGTTTAAGGAGGTGCGGGAGCTGATTGAGAGCCTGACTAATGAGAAAGGAGCGGCTGATATTGAACGAGGCTACATTGAAGAAGAGGTTGAAGTGTGGAAACTAAAGCTGGAGGAGGAGATGGCCCTTAAAGAAGAGGCAGAGATGATCCTGAGGGAGTTTCGCCAGGATGTTGACAATGCCACACTGCAGAAGGCTGAGCTGGAGAAGCGTATAGAGCAACTGGTGGCCGAGATAGAGTTCCTCAAGAAGTTGCATGATGAAGAGGTCGCTGACCTCATGAAGCAGATTGAGGACGCAAAGATTTCTTCAGAGCTGGATGGCGATCGGCCTGACCTGGCTGCTTACCTGCGCAACATGCGTGTAGAGATAGAAGCTGTCGCTGCCCGCAACGTCCAGGAGGCTGAGAAGTGGTACAAGGGCAAGTTTGACAGCCTCAAGGAGCACGCTGGCAAAAATGAGGAGCAAATGAAGACCATGAAAGATGAGATCACGACCTTCCACAACCAAGTGACAGACCTGCAGAACCAGATTGACGGGCTGAGGGCTCGCAACGCAGCCCTGGAGCAGCAACTGGAGGACATGGAGATGTCCCACATGGATAAGGTGGGGACCCTCGAGGGTGTCATTGCTCAGTTGGAGGCCCAGCTCTGCGAAACCAAACTAGAGATGACCAAGTATCTCCAAGACTACCAGGAACTGCTGCACATTAAGCTCAAGCTGGATGCGGAGATCGCAACCTACAGGAAGCTGCTGGAAGGAGAGGAGAGCAGGCTCGGAATTCCTAAAGAGCTCTAAATGTGTCAGAGATGAGATGAGCCACAGAAGACCAGCAGAGAGATCAGCTCATTCTTGTTAAAATACTTCCCTATCTTGCTCCTTTTTCCCTATGTAATCCTCCTTACTGCAAGGGCTGAGTATTGTTTGAAATGTTTCATTACCAGAACAGATTTGACAGCAAAGTTTGAGAAGGGACAAAGGACAATAATATCAAATTTTGAATGCATGTTTTTTGGCAGCAACTTTGTCTAAAAGGAATACTTTGATTGATTTGATTGAAAAACTGAGGGGAAACTCTGACCTTTTTGAGATTCTGGCAAGCAGAGGTACATTAAGACTTCTCTTTGCTGCTTTACCAAATTTTATTGAAGTGCCGTAGCTAAAAATAAGTAAACAAATTACAAATCTGACCAAAGATTTGATGCCAGCTCTCTGTACAGAAACATTTCGCTCAGTACCCACGAAGTATTGTGGTTCAATACCCAGCCCTGTTTCCCCAGTTACGTGCCTTTCCAGACCTGGACCCCCTTATCCTCACGCCTGCCTGCTTCCCAATTCTTCCCAGTCTTTCTTAAAAATTTCCACCATTATTTCGAAAAGTCTAACCAACTCTCACCTCCAATTCTGGATTTACGGCAGCCCTCAGGTCTCCCTTTCATACTCTTTTCCTTTACTCTTTTTCCTAGTGCCAAGTCCTCCTTCCCTTTTTTTCCTGCTAAATCAACCCCTGCACTTAGACCTCTCTCACCATTTCTGTCTTTCCCCTTTGCTACATCTACTCACTTTTTTGCCCCAACTGCTTCTTGAACCTTTGGATCCCACCTCCTTCAGAAAAAAAAACAAACAGTTGCTGCTATGATGTGTCACATCTCAACGCAAACAAAACAGAAAAAAAAAGTAATTAGTGTTATTACTGGTCTTTACAATGCCCCCTGATTGTTCCATATGTCTTATTGACCACTTACACTAATGTTGACCTGTTAATTAATAAAGATTGAAGTGAGTGCATACAACCTAGTGCATTGATCTTTCTTCCTTTCTCTTCAATGTATTTTCTTACTGTCTACTTTTTCTAGTCATCCCTTTTCCCACCCTCATTTCGACCTAAATTACAGGAACATAAAATGTCTGCCTTTGGTTCAACAGCAGACAGGCTCAGTCTGTTAGTTCAATATACAAAATAAAGAATAAAAACAGCAGGAAGACATTTTGGAACTGGTAGCTCTGCTGACTATTTATGCTTCGTGACGAAGAGATGCTAAAAGAGTCGCAAGTAGGTGTTGGTAATCTAGTAACATATCTAGTAATCCTTGTTTATACACAATTGGCCAGCTGGTCAAATGGATTTATTCACATCCTCAGTCGGTTGCAGGCGGAATTCCAATGAGCCTCCACATCACAGGTGTACTTTCATGTTTTAATGAGCCTGGGTCAGGGCATAACAAAATTTACTCCTGACTGAGAAAGTTTAAAAGCCCTCTCTTCTACAAAGAGGTCACGACCGACAGTCTGCCAAACACCTCAATGAGAAGTCATATTTATGAGCTCGCTGTGAATTGCACTGCGAGCTTGGTTAGAGAGGAGGTGAAATAGTGTGTGATGAGGCACAGGGCTGATTGCATATTAGATTGTTTGCCATAAACGGTGAGCTGGATGACAAAACAGACAATTTCTCCCTACCTCTGTGGTGATATTTATCATAGCTGTATGAGCAGACCGTGGCCTCAGCTCTGAGTTTACCTTGGGTTTTCTCAAAGTGAAGCACAAAGCTGTTGTGTGTTCAAGGATCCAGAGCTTTTCACCCTCAAGGAGAAAATTCAAATTAAAAGACGAAACAACCTAGCGATAGAGGCAAGGTAAGATAAATGATTTGCCTTAAATGTCGCCATAGCTGGAGAAACACACTGCTAGTGATGCACAGGAGTGTGACCATATTAAAGAGGAATAAATAAAGTAACAATACAAGAAAATGGCTGTTTGCCAAGTAAACATGTTATTCTAGGTTGCTGTTGTAGCACATGTACAGGTGATCAACTGGTCTGTACTGGAAAACATAGAATAATGTTAATATATAATGTGTATATATATGCAGTATTGTAACAAAATTCAATATGATCTCAATGAAAACTATATCAGCTATAGTTGAGCTACTGCACATTATGAATGCACAATATTGTCTTGGTCTGGTGATTTTTACATCATCATATGTAACAGCCTATTGTTTAAGTTAACTAAATAACCTTTAAAAACAATACCTGTTAAGTTCTTTTAATTTCTCATATGCGTAAAATCCAGAAGTAATTTCTGCTGACATTTTCTGTTGCGTGACATGAATCCTGAACCGGCTGAAAACAAACGCGGTGAAAAACAGTGAAATCCACGCAGATATCCGAAAGTACAATCGGAGACAGTGGAGAAAAACTAAACTCACAACGAGTCTTGCTACAGAGGGTCATGTCACCCTGCCGCCCAACTGGAGGCAGGGCTGGCGCACTTTGGCCCTTCTATTGCGTTTTACCGCGCCAAACTTCGGCTTGGAAAACGTGGCGATGGAAGTGCAAATTAGCGCTGCTCAATTTGACGCACTGACCTCTGCCTTTTCAGCTTGGTGTGGTGTCGCTCTTTTAAAGGTCAGTTTATAAATTGTTCCGCTGTTTTGGTTTTTCCTTTTTAGGATGCTGACAAGAATATCATCAAGTGGCTGAAGGAGAACGGTCGCCTCGTCAATGCCAGCAGTTTCAAACATAGTTACCCCTTCTGCTGGAGGTGAGACATCCGCAGAATTCAAATTATGAATCTAATGTTTCCTCTGTGTCATGTTGAAGGGGCTCCTTCCCACTAACGCAAATTAACAGCTTCTCTTTGAGTCTTCCACTGTGGCCTCTTAAAACAACTGTTAAAAAATAGCCACACCTGATAAATTCTTCTTTAGACTTCTACACAGGTAGCCTTGTTTAGTGGTAGATGACATATTGAACGGTTCAGCGTTCAGTACAGCGCATGCCTGTTCCTCTGTCAGGAGCATCAGAGCAGGACGTCAAAAGATGTTTTGTGGTCTCTGCACAGAATCAATTCATAATGCCAATGCCGCTGAGGCACACGTAACCTCTCAAGGACCCATATTATCACATCATAACTGACACACACACACACACACACACACACACACACACACACACACACACACACACACACACACACACACACACAAAATCTAATTTTTGAGCAGACTAAATCACTCTCTCGTTTGGAGCAGCTGCAGGATGACCTGAGTAGGATTAATTAACCCAGTAAATATGCAGAGATGTGCTCTCTGAGCCACAAGGAGACAAAGGCTCAAAGAGATGAAAGAGTTGTGTTATTAACCACTCAGTGCCTATAAATATTTTTTAAATATTTGTTATTTTGACCTGATGTTGGAGCTGATGACATCATCTGTGCAAAGTTTCATGGCAAACTTTTGAACAGTTGTTGAGATATTTGAGTCTGAACCATTGGTTGGCCTGACCAAACGAATTACATTGCCATTCCAACAGCCACACTATTGTGGTTAGAGAGCACTGCCGCCAATTGATCCTGCTCACGGCAGGAAAGGCGCAGATGTAATAAATAACATGAAAGATGGCTGCGTTCCATTTAGACGAGCCAGTTCCCTGCCTCTGGTGAGCTGACATGCTCAGTCATTGACATAAATGCTGTTATTTACACCTGCCGTGAAAAAGATCCATTATTGACTGTACCAGCCCTGTTTCTAAAGGGAATTAAGTGATCAATACAGCAAACCAACAGCAGGACAGAATATAACAAAATATAACACACAAAATGAAGAATTAATGAAAATGGCAATCCTTAGTTCCAACCTGAAAATATAGGGCTTACTTTATCATTTTGTTTTAAAATGTATTTACATCATTGACTCCATATGTTGCAGTTTTATATAATGTGTTTTGTGCCCTTTTAGGTCTGACACACCTCTGATCTACAAAGCAGTCCCCAGCTGGTTTGTCCGAGTGGAGCACATGGTGGACAAACTGCTGGACAACAACGGCAAGTGCTACTGGTAAGCTGTCTTCCGAAACGAGTGATAACTAGCTTGGGGCTCAGTGACAGTGGACTGGCAGCTATGAGTGTCTTGGTCTAAAAAACTTCCAGACAGTCCCAAAACAATTACAGCTGAAATCCTGCACGACCTCATCTAGTTGTTTGTCGCAGTCATGGGTCTGTACCTGCAGGACAACTGCCTGCATGTATCACTGGGCAGAGGAATTTGAAATGTGAAGCTGTTGCAGGGGTTTTTCTTTATTTCTCACAAAATAGGGTTAAAATCCTCATCAGAGGTTTTTTATTATGACACACAGGGGACTTATGTTTTGTGGAAAACATTAGCATCATGTTAATTGTAATGGCAGAACGTGGAGGAAAAGTAAGCGTCAGCACGATGGCTTTGCTAAGTGGTATTACCCCTGGTGCTCCCAGTGCTCTTTTCTGAGCCACAGTAGCTGCCTCTGGTAATGGGACTGTCAAACTGAGATGAATGAGTAGCTGCGAGGAAGGTGAAGACGCACAGACACACATGTACAGAGCGACCGGCACAAACACACACACACAGATAAGGAATGCAGCCTTTAAAGTAGTGTGAGGGTCTGACATGTACTAGTATTGCATGTAATACAGGGTAATGTATGTTAAAGTCATTTACAGTATGTTGGGGTGTGTTTTGCACTATTTTAAGTAGCTAATTATTATCTTTATCATTTATTTATTTTTAGATTCATGAAATAATCACTTAGTCGATAAAATAACAGAAAATACACAAATATTCAAATTTTGCTATTACATAGATTTTAGAAAAACTTTGAACAGCTAAAATTGAAAAAATGAAAAATCGATTATTGTTACTTAACCGTTTCAGCTCTAGAGTTAAATGCAATTAGATGTAAGACATTTGAACACATAATAAAATAATTATGTTGACTTCATGTATTCAAAGAATTACTGTTCATTATCATTCTAATGATACGTTTAGCTGTTATACTTGCATGTCTGCTCACACATTTCCTGCCTGTGTCTGTGGGGCTGCACACTGAGGGTAATGCTCTTATACAGCCTTCTAATTAAGCTTATTCTTCAACCTTAATTATTTGATTTTGGTAAAAGATTTTTTTATTTTTTTTTTCACTTTTTGATTAGACTCCACTTTCATACTTGAGTTTAGTCTCTGGAAGATTGTCTCACTGCCAGTGAGGGCTGCCAGCTCATCAGCATCTTAAAGAAAAGAAGTGAACTCCTCGCAGAGTTCAGTACCTCTATATGGAGTCTGTGTTCGCTGATGAGAGACTTAAAAGAATCCTTCAGAAGGGAAAGTGCAGGTTACCATATTCTCAGAGTGATTTGTTCATTTCATCTTGACTGACACAGTGCAGTGTGTAGACTCAGGCAAAGTGTCTATTGAGAAATTTCAGACTGATTTCTCCAGATGTCTGTGTGTCTGTCTGTATGAATAAACTAAGGACAAAATTAAAGTGGTAGCAAGGGCGGCTGATCTCGTTTGAGGCTCAAGGTGCAGGAAGATCGGCCACTGATGCCTGATCTCAGAATGTAGCTCTTCGCAAAAAGAGAGAAGGAAATGTCTCCTCGATTCCCTTTTCTTTGTCTTTGTCTTTTCCCTTTTCTCCGTCGCTTTGTTTCAAACTTGGCTGTTTCCTAAGCCACTCGAAATGCTCAGTAATCTTTGAAACAATGAGTCCTTGAGTTCAGAAAGTGGTCGACAATAGTGGGCTTTTAATTCTTGACAGCTGCTGAAATTACAAATGTTACCATCAGATCTTATTAGCTGTCTGAAGCAGTTTCCACAAGATTCTTAAATATGCATTTAAACATCATGGCAACATACATAATTAGTTAGTTACAGAACAGATTTCCACGAAATGTGTGGAGGATGGGCATCGGCCCGGAATAGAACCCACTAACTTTAGGTGTCGACGCTGATAAAGGGACGGATCTGGGATTTTTTTTCATATAATCTTTAAATGTTGTGAGATCGGACATTTATTTGTTTATTTAGGTGGCTGGTATCTATGAGTGAGGGTTAGGGTTAGTCAATTTGACACAGATTCTAAGCAAAATATTGATGTACCGGATTCAAATATACTGGATTAGGCTTGATTGAATTAAACAGAACTGTTTGGCCTTGTGTTTTTATGTGTTTTTATGTGTTTTTATGTGATTATTTCCTTACTTAATTTTCTCCTACTTGTAGTGTATTTCTATTATCCCTGACTTTCTTGAGATTTTTAGCATTATAAGTATGATTTGTAAAATGAAAGATAAAACATTTAATTCTAACATAACCTTGTTTACCCAACACACTTGAACAAGTAAGACAGAAATGAGATACTCTAGTAGAACTATGGTAATCAGTTAAATGTTGGACTGAACACTGAGCCTGGCTGATGAGGACAGAGCTGCGAATTTTAGCTGCCACTCTGATACAGTAGTATCCAGAAGCGTCCCAACTGCTTGAACGTATTAATAAATCCAAAGCTCAACAGACCTGCTATACGTAGTTGCAGTGCTAAGCCAGGATTGGACGATCCTGGCTTAGCACTGTCACTGTGTCTCTTTTTCTTCCCTCAGTTTTCTAATTTTCTCACCTCCTTTACCTTCCTTCCAATCATGCACATGCTCAGTTGGTCTCCACCCGACCACAACCTCTGTCCCTCTTGTCTCCCTCTCGTATTCATCCCCAGTGTCTCTGACTTATAATAGAAGCCTGCACATATTAAATGGCTCTTCTGTGCGTCTCGAGCACAAGACAGCACACTTTAAATTCCACATTTAGCATGAAGCAAGAGAGGGAGGGTGACGGGTGGAGGTATGTTGGAGGGGGGGGTTGGTGAGCAGCAGGACGAAAAAAAAAAAATCATTAAATTGATATATTAGGGGCCTAAATAGAAATGCCTCCTACAAATGGGAATTGATGAACTCGTTGCTTAGCGCGTGGATCCTGACGACGATTTATACCCTCGCTGCACTGTTCTCCTGAGCAGCGCGGCCCGGCACAGCGAGAGAAGGGACAGGAAAAATGAGAGAAAGAGGGAGAAGACTGTGAGATAGTGGATTAAAGCTAGAAATCGGTCGAGGCAAAATAGGGTAAGGGGAGAGCAGAAAAGGGGTACAAAGGAGGAAGATGCCTTGAAGGGAGTGTTAACCTTTGCAGTGGAGCTTCATGAAGAGAGAGCAGTGCAGTTTATTTTTAGGGCTAAAATGAGCAAGAAGAGGAAAAGAAGGCAGCTTAATAAAGGCGTAATATCAGACATTATGAATAATGCTTGCTCTTGTTGCGAGAAAATGTACTAAAAGGATATCCGCAGGTCCTGGTTAGCTTTTAAAAAAGCATTGAATTCACTTTCCTGAAAGGCTACAGACGGTATTGAAAAAAACCCTTTAAACCACAAAAGCCCTTAAAATGTTTCTCTTGCTCCCCATCATCAGTAATGTCGGTTACATAATGTTTTCTTATCTTATGCAGGCTTTAGGAAAATGTTACTCACCTCACAACTAAACGTAGGATTATCTTGACAGTGTCTCGACATGCAGGAGGCCGTTTAGGCTTTTTATATTTCGACAGAAAGCAAACACTGTTACTACTCTCACCAGCTCATAATGGGCAAGCAAAAATTTCAATGAATAAATCATTTTAAAATGCATTTTTTAATTGGTTAATCCATCCATCCATTCATCCATTTTAGGTCGCGTATCAGTGTCCCAGTTGCATTAATTTGATTGGTTACATATTGAGTCATAACTGTCACATACTGCTGGAAGTATTGAAGAAAAGTTGTATAGTATGGCTGCAACACAAAAAAAAAAAAAAA
>CAEMYA010000098.1:921796-937842 GCA_903131615.1 Diplodus sargus | reverse complement strand
AAAAAAAAAAATTGATTAATTGTTTGGACTTTAAAATGTTGATAAGTAATTTCCACAGACGACAAAAAAGCTGTCCTTAAATTTCATAGAGGAGTAATTAAACATGAATATATTCACATTTAAGAAGCAGGAATGAGATAATTTATACTTTCTGAAATGTAGTAAAAATTGCTCAAAACAATGATTCAATTATCGAAAATGTAATTGTTGAAAACTAGTTTATTGATCCTTGCAGCTCTCATATAATAAAAGATTAATCTAGGCCATATTATCCCTATTTTTTAAAATTTTATTTTCATACTTTGGATGTTATGACCATCAAACATTAAATTGTGTCTCTCGTTGGATTGAAAAGGTCTCAAAATAACCTTGAATGTAATGTGGTAAACCTGCAGAAACCTTAATGGTTTCGAGGGGAATTGCTGGTTGTAAATAGCTGTTAAATGCAGCCTACATAGAGACTTGATTGTCCTTGTGGTGGACCAGAACACACATCATAATGTTTCTCTCTCCGCAGGGTTCCAGAGTTCGTGCGTGAGAAGCGTTTCGGGAACTGGCTGAGAGACGCAAGAGACTGGGCAATTTCCAGGAACCGTTACTGGGGCACGCCGATCCCTCTCTGGGTCAGCGATGACTTCGAAGAGGTCAGGAAACACACGAAAATGCACAAACAACACACTCGCTATGCTTTAATAGAGTACTTAGTGCATCTAATGTGTCTTTGTACTCTGCAGGGATCACACAATTTGTCTGTGTCATGACCAAATATCAAGACAGTTACTCTTCTCTCTGAGAGCCATGGCAGCACTCACAAATCAATCGGGGCTAAGCGTGAGAGGGCATAATTGAAAAGTTGAACTCTCCATAACTCTCGCTTTTATTTACCATAGAAATGAGTATGGGGGGGAAAAAGTCTCGTGTCTCTGCAAAGGCAGATTGGTCTGCTTCGAGGCTTCAGAAATCCGGCTCTTCACATAAATTGGCAGGGTAGAAATGTTTCTCACTGACCTCTTTTTGACACTCGTACGATTTAACATATCTGGCCCCTTCTTTAGTGTGTGAGTAGAGGCCTGTGTAGGAGAGACTTCCTGGCATGGGCAGAGTGATGTGACCACGGTGTCGAACTGGAGAATGTAGCGTGACTCCGTGCGGTCAGAGTCAGCTCCCCTCAGGCACCATTACCGAGTGCCTCCATAAACTCAACACATGAATGATTCATTAATGTAAACAGCAAATAAACACAAACCAAAAAGTGTTTGGACTCTCTTCATGCCGGTTAAGGCAACTTCAAAGGTCCTCAAGACATACAGTGATCGAGGGTGAAAAGGAAGGAAGACAGGGAGAATAAGAGGAGGGGGAGTAGGGGGTCAGAATAAATTAGCTGGTGAAGAAAATGAGGTAGAGAAAGACTCAAAAGGGGGGAAAATGAGAGATGAAAAAGAGGAGGAGGAGCATAAGTGAAAGAGCAAAGAGAAGCCGACAGCGGAGAAGCCAGCCAAACTGTAAATGTTTGTCTAGTTGTGGATGTTCATTGCCAAAACCCGGCTGACTACGTGAGCTCGACTGAACTGAATAGAGGTGTCAGAATTGGGTTGTTTGAGCGTTTGAAAAATGAAGTGTTGGTCCCCTGGCTGAAAGAGGGACAGTCAGCGACCTGCTTGCTGGAAATAGCATTGTGATCATTTCCAGAGCACTCGTGCTCCCTGGTGCCTCCCTGAAACACCCCTCAGCGGCATATCACACACCCAAAAAACTAAAGCTGTGTGTCTGTCTGTGTGAGTGTGTTTCACAATATCCGTCTCTGGGTGTCTTTTTCTTTTTATTCAGTCTTCTCTCTTTGTCCTTTTTCTGTGTTTCTATCATTCTGTCTCCTTTTTTTTAAATATCTGACAGTGGTGTATCACGCTGTATCTGGGCCATGTTACCTGGTGCTGTGGTAAAACTAGAGCAGAGCCTACAGGTTAACTCTCTGAGGGGACCAGATAACACACTTTACCATACTTTCTAAGGTAAAGTTACACAGGAAGTGTGTTGAAGTAGGCCTACTTTTAAGTTGTGTTCTACTCTGATGATGTAATACTGAAACAGGGATAAAAATTCATCAGAATTATGAGGTTTAGTGCCGACAGTCCTTTGCAGATGGAATTCTTCTATTAGGGTAAACTAATAATTGAGTGAGTACAACTGCCTTTAATCCTTGTGGGTTTAAAGGAATAGTTTGACATTTTTGACAATACTCTTTCATAAAGCTGCTGTAAGTGCTATATTTTTATTACAATTACCATGAAATAGCTCTATGTTCCAGCAGTAATCACAGTACAGGTTATTCAGTCGGTAAACCTTGTCTGTCCTCCTACTGCTCATTCAGTGCAAGTGAAAATGTTTTTTTGTCTTTGGTAACCCTCCCCACTTTGTCTGAGTCCTGTCTGCTCGTAAACACACAGCGCACAGGATCCTCCTGTTGCTGATATGTTTGGTGATTACTGCTCCTCAATGATGTGGTGATGTAGAGAGGAGCGAAGGGATTGCTAACTACGAAACAGACAGGAAGTTAGGTCAAATGATGTTTACAACAACTTTAACAAGAGTTAGATGGAAAGAACAATACGTCTTGTGTGTCCAATACATATGAAACTACTACCAGCAGCCAGTTAGCTTAGTGTACCATAGGAAACACTAAGTATGGCTATGTAACGAAATCCACTGTCCAAAACCTCTCAAGCTCACAAAGTAACATGCGTTATCTCATATGTTAATGTTCCTACCAAAATGTAAAAACAACATGCAAATTGAATGAAAAAGCACAAAGTGAATGTCTGCAAGTTCAAAAAAGCAAAATGCATTCCATTTACAATCATGCAAAACAGAAAAAGATCAAATCCGCATGTTTAAGAGGCTGAAACTAGCAGATGTTGGATAGTTTTGCTTGATGTTTTTTAGATCAGCTCATTGATTAATCATTTCAGCAGTATTCAAGAAACTTGTTACTATATAAAGCTGTTTTGTGATATTGCTCCCTCAAGCTGTGCGTTTGTGTGTGTGTGTTTGTCGGTCAGGTGGTGTGTGTCGGGTCCATGGCTGAACTAGAGGAGCTGACCGGAGTCAAAGTAACTGATCTGCATCGGGAGAGGTGAGTCACTGATCAAACACAGAGATTATCAGCTACCTGAACATGTACTCAGGGGTGTGTTCCTGTTGTGATAGTGTGATTCCCTCACATTCACGCAGGTTGTTTGTGCGTGCGTGCGTGCGTGCGTGTACATGAGTTGAGTTTTGATGTCGGTGTATGAATGTGTCCTCTGCCTCTTTTTTCATGTGACCTGTCTGCTTGTACCAGACAGCTGTTGTGGAACACAGATCACTTTACTCTTCCGCTCTTCATCCGCTAATTACCTTTAATCACTTCCATGGGGTTGGCCATCTTTAATTAATGGGTGAGGGAGAGGTCGCATTCGTCCTGCGCCTGTGTTTCGGTTAGACAGAACAGGTTCCTGTGCAGGTCTGAAAGAGTAGAAAAGTAATGATTTGATGAAAACGATTCAAGCAATCTTCGAGATTAAAAAGAAAACTAATTAAAAAGTAACTCCTTAGCTACACGGCCGACATCTAAAAGCAGCTTTGAAAAGGGTTCTGATATGCAATCGGTGTGCAATTTGTAAGATGTGGCCAGAATTTAAAATTAGATTTAAGACATAGAATATAGAAAAACAAAAAAAAAAGGAAATAAACAAAGAACTAACATCATCACCAAAGTGTGAAGCAACAATTGCGTTGATATTATGTCAAAGACTTCTTTGTATTGTGTTGCAGAGATGTCTCCAGTTGATGGCATGATAGCATGAAGTTTGCAAAATGTCAAGAAATTAAATATTCTCACTTCTGTTTTCCTTACTAAACAGAAAAATAGAACACCTGCCATGTTCACACTTGGGCTGTTAAATCCAGTCAACCAGGTTCCACAGCTAACTGAGCCATGAGCTTATTAGCCAACGGTAACTGGCTGTGTTTTTCAAGCTACCTTTGAATTATGGTCGTATTCTACAAATGACAACTTCAAGACAACATATAACAGAAACATAGTCTGCTTTGAGACATTTATTCATAAAATTAAGCTGCATAAGCTTTATTTGGTTTGTAGTGTTAACTAGCAAGCCATTCTCCATAAAAGCAGCTGGCTATGGAGGCTGAGAATTAAGATACTGTCAACTAAATTAATGCTCAATTATGTTTATATGACTTTGTCAGAAGTATACTGAAAAGGGGCACACTGCCCTTCTATAAAGTTAGGGGACTTGCACGAAAGAGGTCAAAAAGAGTTGTCCAAAGTTTGGCAGCAGAGGATAAGGTATACACTCTCTGAGTCACAGGGGTCGAGTCCCAAAAATACTCAATGATCATGGAAAAAGGTGGTGTTCAAGGCTTAGTGATGTATTGACTGCAGCTGTCAAGCTAAGCACCAACATGCTTGCCAACTGGAAACACAATAGTGCGTCTTAGTCATGATGGTTGTTAAAGCTAGCTGGCCTGCTAGCTTGGTAGCTAAGTATACAAGAAGCATGCACAATTGATTCATGAGATGCATCTTCAACATTGGGCCATATTTGTGTGTGTGTGTATATATATATATATATATATATATATATATATACACACACACACACACACACACACACACACACACACACACACACTCAATGACAATCATTTAACCCATTTGATGTATTTGAATTACTGGGAAAAATGGCCACAGGAAGAGTATTACTACAAAGTCGTATAGATCTAACAGCTAGAGGCACAGACTGTTATCAGTTTGCATAATAAGGTGTGAAGTGTTCAGCTCCTAGAGATAATGGCTCATCTGTATTGCAGGACAGTGAACATTTGAGCAAAATCATATGCATAAAACACCATAGAAATATATTAAACTACTCAGAATATACTCAGAAGTGCACTTATTTTGGAAAATTCCTGCTTTACACTCTCCCTTTCCTCAATAGGCCCAGGAGCAGAGCTCTCAGTAGCAGCAGAGTACTGCGGCAGAGCAGCTTTAGTGGCCAACAACAGATACTAAAGGTGTAATCTGCAGTTTAAAGGCCTGAGTGATAATAATTGGTAGTTGAGGGAAAAAAATAAATTAAATTAGCCAAATTATCAAATGGATATATGATGTTGACGTATGATTATTATTATTATTTACTAACAATATGACAAAGAAAACTTTCCATATGAATTTAATGAGAATTTAATGAGCACCTCAAAGAGGCTGAGACTAGTTTTCCCCAGAATCATCTGTTTTCCTCAGCTTAAGCCTTAAAGAGACAATGATTTTGTTCATG
This sequence comes from Diplodus sargus, assembly GCA_903131615.1. Classification (NCBI taxonomy): domain Eukaryota; kingdom Metazoa; phylum Chordata; class Actinopteri; order Spariformes; family Sparidae; genus Diplodus; species Diplodus sargus. The sequence continues at coordinate 932,506 of CAEMYA010000098.1, read as the reverse complement.
GTTTATATCCGAGCGAGTATGTATATGGAGTAAATTAATCCATATCCTTGAAGCATAAAGCAATAACTGACCTTATTGTAGTGGGTGTCAGCACAACATGAGCACCACTGTTCTTTTCTTAAACCTCGCTCCCAGCAATGAAACATTATGAAATCGTTGTTCTGGACCGCAGCCAAGCAGCCCTATAGACTCATGAATCCGCCAAGTCTACAAATGTTTAAAAACAATAAAGCTGAAAAACCAAACCGGTCAAACTGTTATGGCTGCCGTTTGTCTTCACAATTGTACCCGTTTTCCACACTTTCTCTACCCAGCATTGACAATCTGACCATCCCGTCACGGAGTGGTAAGGGCGTGCTCCGGAGGGTCACAGAGGTGTTTGACTGCTGGTTCGAGAGCGGCAGCATGCCCTACGCCCAGTCTCACTACCCCTTCGAAAACAGAAAGGAGTTTGAAGACACTTTCCCCGCAGACTTCATCGCCGAAGGCATTGACCAGACGAGGGGATGGTAAGCTGGGGATGAATGTATTAATGGAAAGAGGTTGACAGATGAGGAATAGAGACACGGAGAGAGCAGAGCATGAATGGCGGGATCAGTCAGATGAGCGTGTTCATAAAAGACTTATCCAAAGATTAATCCAAGGATAGGTATTAAACAATGGCAAATGGCTGATTAAAAATGGATAGATTGAATTAGTAAATTTGATTTTCTCAATCCTCCTGCAGAGAAGGAATTAATCCAATGTTTGTGTGTACTGTCTTTCTGTATCCCACTGTAGGTTCTACACCCTGCTGGTGCTTTCCACTGCGCTATTTGGCAAACCGCCCTTCAAGAATGTCATTGTCAACGGATTGGTACTCGCCAGGTGAGACCACTGATTTATGAACTAATTGCTGTTCTTCCTAAATCTTTAATTTACAAATAAATACATTGTCATTAAAGAGTGAGGCTGCTGCTAGTCGAGATTTTTCTCATTGTCAACAAAAGATCCAAACCACCAATGTGTCTCTAGTGCAGGTTCCCTACACTCAGCTCACTCTTTCATACAGTTAGTTAGACTGCATTGTCCCTGGGAAATAATCTTTTCACAGGATGTTACATCAACAACGGGCAAAACAAAGTCTTCTAGTTCCTTCAGTGAGTTACCCTGTTTAGGGCTGCTGTGACGATACAAATATTCTTAGGCAAGATAAGAGGAGACGGAGAAATCTTTACAAATGGATGTCGGACATTTAGTTTTTATTTAAAGAAAAGCTAAATAATTTTAGTAAAACACCTGAGCGCAATAGTTTCTTCAGGATTGTTTTTAGCCGTCTCACCGATTTTGAACAACAGTGGAGGTCTGTGGATCCATTTTTGGTTTCCATCTTAAACGGGATTAGTTGAAAGGCAGCCTTATTCTTTCAGTCAGTTTCAAACATTTTTCTAAGCTATTTCTGGCAGACATTTTCTTTTTGGTTGGCCTCTCGTAATCCGCCGTTTACCCTCCTCTTCACTTCCATTTTTATATTCCATTACATCTCCTTTCTTTACCTGCCCATTCATCTCCTAGTTGTTCTGCCTTTTCTCATGATCAGTGTGGCTATGTGTGCTGTAACATTTAGCCCTTAGAGCTGCTCCACAATAGGGCTACTTGTCCTCAGCCCCGGGGTCTAATAGCAGCACTGTGCTCACAGGCCTGCTGACCTGGAAGAACTAACTTGAATATCAAGTGCATGGTTTCTAGCATGCACTTTTGTGCATGCGTGCATGTGTATGTGCATTAATGCCTTTGCCCGTCTCGTTCCTGCAGCGATGGACAGAAGATGAGCAAGCGCAAGAAGAACTATCCAGATCCAGGACTGATAGTGCAGAGCTATGGAGCTGATGCCCTCAGGTCAGAACTGTGCTTGAATGAGTGTGAGTGTGTGTTTCTGCAGCATGAATGCCTGTGTGCCGGTGGCAGGACACTGTGTGTTAACCTGCCTTATGTTATTAGCAGGCATGGTTTTAAAAGGTTTGAATCACTATCCACGCTTAACTGGGCAACTTCTGAGTCCTACATACAGTATAAACACACTCACGCATACTGTACATCACATGCATACGCCATTGTTTCCCATCATACATTCGCTCCTTCGCCCTGAGCAGTGAGAATGCCATAGCCATATGGCCTAATGAATAAAGCACTATGCAGTTCAGCCATATGCTCATATATAGACTGATGAAGAGTGAGCTGCTTCGATAAAGAGAGAAACGCTCAGGCCTGTTTGTCTACAAGGCTTTGATTTCCAACAGAATATGTCTCTTTTGTGCCTTAAAACTTTACTTAGATGACATACATGTGACTACCATGACTCCACTTTTCATGTTACTTTGGCTAGAAACTGAACCAGTGATATAATGAAGTATAGACTGTAAGGAAGGGCTGTACCAAATGTCCTTTTTTCCCCCCTTTTTTTAATTGAGGATTTTTTGATCAAAGCTTTGAATGTCTGTCGGCATGTTTTATGATGTAATCACCCTAAAAAAAAAATCCTTGAACAAAATCCTCAATTTGAATAATTCACATTAAATGAGTGAGTCTTCTTGAAATGAAATGTACTGTTTTTAATGAACTCACATGAACCAAACTGGCATTTTCTTCATCTTTCTGCAGTCATTATCTGTATGAAAGAGATGATGTGCCAAGGGAATTCAGACACATCATATGATCTTTTTGAGTAACAACTTCAGCATTTTGATAAGTGTTCAGTCTGAAATAGATATTTCTTTATTTTGTTTTAGTTAATTTAATTAATTGTGCTGCTTGATTGCTGCGAGATGGCCATGTTAATACATGTTAATACAGGTGCTTGCCCCGCATTGTGTGCAGTAAGCAGGAGAGCAAACAGTTTTCTGCACTGCACTGCAGCGAAAATGTTGTTTTTTGAAAGACTTAATGAATATTGATTGAAGCATACACATGCATTCAAGTGTTGGTCAGAATTCAGTTGCCAATGTAGTGAATGAAGCTTTGAACTATTTGATACAGCTCTACTGTGAAGTCTTTTTTTAGTCAAACTGGGTGAAGTCACATTCATATGCCTGAAGAAAGTATTTGACCAGCTGATGTGTCTGTCAATTCTACATTTTAAATTTACAGTTGCTGCTATTAAAAACACTCATGTCCTGTTGCAAGAAGTTGCATCATGTTAGCTTGCTTCCAGAGTCATCATCAAGACCTTTTCTTAAAAGTCTACACAGTGTCCTTATGCCTGCCACACACTATTATATTTCTGTGGATTATTCAGATATTTCTGTCGTTGTCCTGTCAACAGTGTGTTTATTTGGCCTTAATGAAGAGAAGAGATTAGTTTGCACAGAGATGCTGTTAGTAGAATTAGGTTTTGGCCCAGAAATGTGTGTAGAACACATTCAAGGTAGACATTTAGCTTATTTGGTCAAGCTTATCCAGTGCAGATATGTTTGACAGCTGAATAGCTTTGCATGAAGAGAATGCAGCCTGCCTCACAGCCCTGCTTTAATGGTTTCCGGTAAGTGTCCTGTAGATACTGAAATATGACCCAGATATTTACAGTGTCTTGCATAATGGCTTGGGGCATCTATATCACATATTATAGAAATCATAAAAAATGATTTGCTTCATTGCAAAAAGAGCCAGGAGCTAAAACAGAGGCTGAATACAGTGCTACATCAATGGACAGTATGAGAAAAGTGTTTTGTTGAAGCACTAAAGCATTTAAACCTATTCCAAGAGGAACCTAAAATAAAATTACGAACCTGAAAATGAGCATAATATGTCTTCTTTAAGTTTAAACCAGCTGTCAAGGTGTAAACTTTGCTTTCCCACAATACTCTTGTCACCGTGCCTTGTACCATCCACACAGTGTATTTAGAATAACTTTGGTAAACAACTAACTGGGGCAGCACTGCCTGTTTTTTTTTTTTTTAATTCAAAGTTTGTCCTCAGTTAGAGCACAGATACTGCCTTCGCATTGGTCCACTTACACATACAGCAAACAGCCTCACCCGCGCATACAGAACACATCCTATGCATACACTTGAATTGTTACCTGTGTACCTGTGTATGCTCTCACTCACTCATAATCAGTCCTGCCACATTCACCAACTCCTTCACTGTCTCTTTTTGTAGACTGTACCTCATCAACTCTCCTGTAGTGAGAGCAGAGAACCTGCGTTTCAAAGAAGAGGGGGTGCGAGACGTGTTGAAGGATGTCTTCCTGCCGTGGTATAATGCCTACCGCTTCCTGGTGCAGAACGTACAAAGGTTACAGAAGGTACATGTGTAATGCACAGAATAAAAGGTCATCACCTCCACAGCTCCTCCAATGTTCCATTTGCTATTCCTGGTCTAAAACAGCACTGCTTGATAGTACAGCAGTTGTGATTATTAACATTATCATTAATAGGAAGCAGTTGGTACAAAAAGAAAATTAAATCCCTGTCGTTGTTTAACTGATGGCTGGATATTCTCAGTCCAGATTGCACATTGCACTGCACATTAAAACCATCCTTTGAGAACGTAATGTTGCTTTAGCAGCAAAGAGCTCTTGCAGGGAGGTAAAACGTGCAGATTAGATTTGCAAATGTAAACATGTCAGTGTTGCCACCAATGGACAAAGAAGGCAACATCTGCTGCAGCTACGTCTACCACCTGCAGGCAATCAGTGTTCCAGGGGCAGCTAAAATTCAACTTGTGGCCTGTGCCAAATGATGGCACTGCCATGTGGCACAGAGGTTTAAGGCAGCGACCCTGAACCGCAACATGTCCGGTCAAACTCCAGTTTGAGACCTTTGTTGCATGTCGTTCCCATATGCCTCAGTGCTCATTCTGTGTCATCTTTTTGCTGTCAAGTGTGCAACAAAAGGCACAAAGATGCCTCCAATAATAATTTAGATATAATAAAACACAAGATGATTTTGAAACATTATAAATGACCTGACTATTAATTTTTCTTCATCAAACTATTTCAGGCAGTTGACTATCAGACCTAAGTGATAATCATCTGGAAAAGCAGTCACCTACTCTATATGATAACCAGTGTTGGTTAACGTTACTTAAAGTACGAGATTACTGCAGTTAAAGAGTAACATGTTAAGTAACTGTGTTATCTACTGATAAAAATGACACGCTAGAGTTCTTTGGAGTTACCAAAAATGAACGTAACTATGAGTGCTTCCATAGAAACGTGAAAGCTCAAATAAGATGAGTTTTTTTAAACACATTCCTACGTATAAACTCACATCTCATCATGATTTTTTTTCTTGTCCTTGTCCCCCCAAAATTCAAAAGTAATGGGATTGTTTACACCAAGTTGATGCTTTCCTCTCTGCCATGTAGCTACATTGAATTGGCTAGCTACGCATGTGCACTCGCACAACTGTAGGTTCACCTTCCGCTGGCGTGTAGCCTCCTGCTGAACAGCAGAGAATTTGTCCTTGCCTGTAGATGGCTCTCATCAGCTTACTTAATGTGCAGATCCAAGCTGCTTCAACTTCAACTTAGATTCTTGTTGATATGTGATTGAGGCTTCAGCTGCTTCATGTGAAAAATAGTGTGTTTGATGAAATTGCCAGAGGACATAAACATTTTGTATTAATGCTTCATCTGTTTTTGTGCGTGTTTGTGTATTTCGTGCATTGTAGGAGGAGGATACTCAATTCCTGTACAATGAAAACACGGCGAAGCAGAGTGACAACATCATGGACAAATGGATTCAGTCCTTCACACAGTCCCTCATCCAGTTCTTCAAGGCTGAGATGGACGGTGAGCAAAAAACATCTCAAACTCAAACACTGCTCATTTTCTTTCTTTTGTCTTTTTGATATGGACAGTGGCTGCAAATGAAACCACCTCATGTTTTAAAATCCATCCCATCTTGCAATTTATTCATGTTGTTTCTGTATTCAGCGTAAAAACACTGACAGCATTTTCTTATCGCAGCTTACCGCCTGTACACCGTCGTGCCTCGCCTGGTCAAGTTTGTGGACATGCTCACCAACTGGTACGTCAGGACCAACAGACGCCGCCTGAAGGTGAGATACCACCTCTGAATGTGTGCTTGCTTATAGACTTAATGTTTTTATGTAAGGACGATGGAAGGTTCAGGTTTTTGACAGCAACTGATAACCAAGGACTAAGATGGGTGGAGTCCCCCGAGCGATGATCACTAGCAGAAGAATATTCTGATAAGTTGAATGCATAATTATCTGCATGAGTGAATATTTACAGGTGATTTAATTCCTGTATGCTTTCATCCTGTATCCTTTTTTAATGTTTTGTTAAACACATAAATTATCAATAAGCTCATAGAGCTGTGTGATATGACTAAATATTGTGCTGGAAGGATGGAAAAAATGTGTACAGTTTCATATTATGCTCTATCATTTGGTTTGTTGTGTCACAAATTACACTCGCCACTAGTCCCTGACAATTCTGATGCTGATATTAAAGGGTTAAGAAAAATTCCCTGATATAAAAACACGGATGCAGGCCAGAAATATGCCTGAATGTCACAAAGACCAATGTGGAGGAGACTTAACGTTATATAGAATGAGAGAAGGGCTCCGACAAGCCGCGACAAAATGAGGAGCTTGTTACATCGCGTGGGGTTTGGGTATGAAAAGTCCGACACAGAAAAGAAAACTGAAAAAGAGAGAGAGAGGACTGACAATTTGCACGCAATCTCTAAATAAAATGGGAACGCGGTTAATGGAAAGAGTGACTGAAGTCTCTCCATCATCTCCTCCATCTGTGGACATTTTACAGCGATCGGTTTTGTGGCCCTCCTGTTCAACATTTGGTTGTTGTAGATTGGGGGATACATGCGCTGGTGTCTGCTGGAGCACATTTATCTCTTCACTGCTTCACAAGGGGACTGACTGTATTTATGCATGTGTGAACTTTGTAGGGAGAGAGTGGCACAGAGGACTGCCTGTGGGCGCTGGAAACCCTCTTCAGCGTTCTGTTCTCCATGTGCAGGCTGATGGTGAGTCATACTGTTTCTGTGTGTGTGTGTGTGTGTGTGTGTGTGAGAGAGAGAGAGAGAATAGAGAGATTGTATGGATGAAATTTCTTGTGGTTAGGTTTTACTTTGGTGCATGCAAGACACAAAGAAATGATGCTGGTATGAGAGAGGTGTGTGCGTGTGCTTGCATGGCGATGAATAATGCATGAGCAGTAGGAGTTTTTATTTATAACACATTGAAGATGTTTGCATGTGAGGCGAGAGGCACGTTAAGAGCCAGTTAGCCTAACCCAGATCAATACAGATCAGCTGCGAGCTACACAATTAATTAGCTGCGGTTGAACGAGAGGAGAAATATATTAGACGTAAACTCACTCTTGCACAACTCTGTATGAACTTTTGCACAATTTGAGCAGAAAAAAAAGCAATAAAAATGTGTTTTAGATGCTGATTTTATTGCTCCCTCTGACTTTTAGACCTTTTATGTCAGAAAATGTAAATTAACCACAGTACAGTGCATTTAATAATCTTCTCTTCCTTTTTCTTTCATGTTAACTTCCTTTCTTCCCACCTTCCCTTCAGGCTCCCTTCACACCCTTCATTACAGAGATGATGTACCAAAATCTGCGTCACCTCATCGACCCCGCCGCTGTCGAAGAAAAGGACGCCAGCAGCATTCACTATCTCATGCTGCCCCAAGTCAGGTGGGAAAAACCCCCTTCGGTAACATTTATCATTAATTTTTGTTAATGATATTTTATTCATGAATTATCAGTTCATTTGTTTACCAGAATTTGACCCTCTTTATATAATTTGCAATTAGATACTAATTATTTCTCTACATATGATCATTCACTGGCAAAAGAGTGAGAGAGTTTTAGCTATCCATCCATCCTTGAAGTGGCTGACGCATTAATAATAGTCGGTGTGTCACCTCGGTGCACGTGTTTAGCGACCTCCAGGTGCTCAGCACGTCTTTTACATATTCTCACTGAGAGGAGCCAGGCAGAATTCAAGGATGTGTATACTCTTTAAACAGAATTTACAGTTTCCCACGGCATTTCACACTGGGTGCCTGCCGCATCACCTGAAATACAGGTTGCCTATGCTAACGCCAGAAGAAATTTCAATATCTTAAGCTTTATGGAAAACAAGCGTGGCTAACTTAATCTGGAAAGTAAATTGTTATGTAAGGAGATCACCAAGATCCCTCTGATTCAGCACACCCTTGGTATATATGCTTTGCATTTAAGTCAAGTTAATTTTCATGTTGCCCAAGGGGACTTTACAATCTGTACAATGTACGACAACCTCTGTCCTTAGAGCCTCGATTCGAGGAAGCTCGATAAACTAGATTTTCACAATAATTTGGCTTTTCATCTTCATAATTGCTCATAGTAGATATAGTAAAAATGTTGATGTGATGATAAATGATGATAAAGAGTCTAGATGTTTGTGGCTTTATGTACCTTCATAGTGCTTGAATAGGGCTTGAATTTTACCTTCGAACCATGCACTAATTTCTTGAAGTCTTTAGTTAGGAAATCCACCTGTATTTTCCTCTTTTTTTATACTAGGATAGGATCTGCCCCAGGATTTACTGTAGTAGGAAGTTTTCTTCTGCAGTGCAGACACGTACTGAAACCTGATTTCACAAAATGAACATAACCGAGGTCACCGAGTTTTAAAACTGCCACTCTTACCACACAGTCTTCCTGCATCTCATGCAGCAAATCCCCCTCATGTTAGCCCCTTTTCTCACAGGATATCCACTGCTGATCCACAGCCTAATCAGTTTCGGCCCGAGTTCGTGGCCTTACTTTACCCCGATTGTATCACACTCTGAACTCCTCAGAGTACAAGCTTTTGAAGCCTGAGAGTCCACAGTAGTTTCCAGACGGCTGTCAGGCTTCACAGCAGCTGCTGTTCTCTTGTCTTCAACGCTTTTTCTCCTCATTCCTGCTATTCAGTACTCTATCTTGCACCATTCTGATTAAATCTTCCGTTTTGAGTATTATTATGACACGTTATTTTTAGGGGATCAATTGGTTCTGTAGAAAATCTGCGTAGAAACTACTCAATAGCAAATCTTTGTCGGCTTATGTCAACTGCAAGGTTTTTTGTTTTTGGGTGATAAAAAAGTGATTTATGCATAATGCAATCTCCACAGTGGTACAAAGTCGGCTCCTAAACAACCAGGTTCAAGACATTGAAGTCCTTGTGCACAGCCTCCCTCAAGTCCACTGCTATCTTCTCTAAAATCGGCCTGTTTCTTAAGGTGAAACAGTCAGTGCCTTCTATAGAAAGTGACAGGAGTCTGTGGAGAGATCTAGAAAAAACCCACTCAGAACTGCATGGGGCCTGTTTTTCCTGTCAGCCCTGCAAATGGATGTTGCTCAGAGAATATGATCATTTCGTTCCTTTCAGTTCAATTACTTCAGAAAGTTAAATGTGTGCCTCGGTGGCTGATCAGTTTTGAAATGCCTGGAAGGAATTCTCTAATAGCCCAAACTCAATTGCATCATCTTTAACTATTAAAAAGTTCTGACATGATTAAATATCCATTTGATTTAGCAAAAGGAAAATAGTTTGTGTAATGGTTCATATAATTTCCCCATGTCACTTAGGCAGCACTCTGTGCTGCTGCTTTATTAGCCGCTTGTCCTTCCTGCTGCCGAATGGGACGACTTCAACCCCCTCCCAAAGGTCAGCCACCAATCAGGCAGAGGGAACAGCTGCTCCTCAATCAGCTCATTAAATGATTGGCTGTCCCCGGTGTCCTCTCCTCTCTCATTTTACTCCACTGTTGTGTGCACACACACAGAGAAGCACACCGCAGGAATAAATGAACAAGCACTGTGCGCGTACACACAGACGGTCTATGTTCCTGAAGACAGTTGGGGCTAATATAACTATTATGCATGATTATCAGTGGCTGTGCAGCTCTAATTTGGATTCATAGGTGGAAGTCTTCGTGTTCCTTTCTTAGTGGATGTTCTTGACTTAAACTCTGGGCGCTGATGGCTCTGAACTCTATCTTTATTTAGATGCGTGTGCTACTAACCTTGTCACACTCTAGTATTCATTTTCCTCAGTAGAATAGCAATTTGAATTTCAAACCCACCATTAACCAGAAAATGACGAACACTGCCTTGGAGTTATTGCAGAAATGCACCGTTGTCCCCCAACTGTGCCCTCACTTGGACAGAATTTTACATGTCATGTAATGATTCTACTAAGAATATAAGATGGGTTGTTTCGAAAGATGTTCCTCTCGTCTCTCTACATCCTCTTATGATAAGACGACAGCAGGCTTAGGTGGCACCTGTTCAGATAGAGGAGTCCCAGATATAAAACTTAAATGCCCAGTTCTCTCCAATATGACCCCCAACCGCTGAGTTAAGTGGTCATTCAATTGTTCATATCATGTGTAGACAGTATGATAAGAGGACGTATCCACAGGCACTGAATAGAGGCGGAAGTGCTAACCCTAACCCTAACCCTTCAAACCATTTGTCCACAAACAAATCACAGGTGCTCCGTCCAGTAATTAATATCCAGTCTGTGATAAAATGACCTTGTTACGGTTTCTTTTTATGTGTTGATGCTTACATTTTCACTATCCGTGTTTCTGTTTTTCAGGGAGAGTGTGATTGACAAGCGCATTGAGAGCGCCGTCTCTCAGATGCAGTCTGTGATCGAGCTCGGCAGAGTGATCCGAGACAGGAAGACCCTGC
>CAEMYA010000098.1:910729-921291 GCA_903131615.1 Diplodus sargus | reverse complement strand
GAATTACATCCTGGAAGTAAGTTAACAGTTGTTATGTCAGTGTTCTGTTTCGTGGTAAGAGGTGCGTTGTCTTCTTGTCTTTCCTATAAGTGTTTCCTGTCTGTTTCCTGTGCTGTGATTAGCTCTATTACATTTAGAATTTGTTGACACCACAGAGGAGATGCACAACAGCAGAAGTACATCTTCGTGCGCTATAGCTGTAATTAAAATTTGTGTGCCTGGTTAATTTGAAAAGAGGGAGGAGCAGATGCCTCTGAACATGATTTCACATTTGATCTACTCCAATTGCCACACACACACACACACACACACACACACACAAAACCCCGCATCAAATATAGAGTACAACCACGAGCAGTCTATTTTGGGTTTTTAGTTTTTTCTCTCTCCAGCATATGTGAAAATTATGTTACAGTTAATCTGTTTGTGTACTTCAAAGTCACAGTATGATTTTGTTTTCATGTAGCTCTTCTGGCTCTCGTTCTGGCTCTTTAAGTTTTAACTTTCCAGGTGTGTTTTCATTTTTCTTTGCTCGTGTGCCGGAAAGTGAAGATTAATTGCAGAAGTTTGTTGGGTACATTCAGATGGAAATATGGCTACTCAGACATGAGACAGACTAATTGTCATAGCCTTTTAGTGCAGGAAGCCATTAACCTGACATTATCCCTTTTGTCTTTGGGTTTGATTTTCCACCAACAAAGCTCAAACAGTCAATACTGTTGCGCACAGATGACTCAGATATAACCCCACGACTGCCTTAAATAAGAATATCTCAACCTAGGAGTGTTGCTGCCTTTGTTCCCAATAAAGCAGCGCTAAAATACTTCCCTTCTCAAGCTGAGAAGTGACTGATGCATCATGAATGGAAAATGAACTCCGACTCATCTTCCCATATGATGCTAGGCAGGAAAAATTGACTGAATTAACCTTTACTGCTTGTGGTTCTCATGTGAAAAGGGCTCATGTTGTAACTTTCTGCCGGATCCTGCAAGCTTCATCTTAGTCCTGGTTGTTTCTTTCATCTCTCACTGTTTCTTTTTTGATGGGGAAACATTTAACCTTTTCGACGTCTAGCATCCCTCTAGTGAAGAAGTTTCTTTTGAGCAGAATTAAAGGTCCTGAAGCCAAGGGAAGATGTTGATGTGGTGTAGTTTCAATTGAGCAGTGCATTTGAGAGTTAGGTAGATTAATTCTGGATTCACCTTTTCACTGTTGCTTTGATTCGTTATTATTATTATTATTATTATTATTATTATTATTATTATTATATCACTTGCTATTTAATTGTTATTTATCTGTAAATAATTTAAATGTATTTTACAACTACTTGCATATGAACCATTTGAGCACTTACAGATGATTAAACAACAGTGCTATAAGCACTGTTGTCCCTCTTTTAACCTCTCTACAATGACTGTTCAGTATTTCTGTTGTCGACTGGCTCTTAGACTGTCTGATTTCATGGCTGACTTTCTCTCTGAGTGAATTACATTTTTTAATCAACCCTCTACAGCACATGTCTGGAGTAATGAAGTGACTCCTACAGAATGTAACGAAGCGTTCAGCTTCACCCTCTGAATTGCCTTTTCTGATATATAGTGTACTGGATACTATTGGTGCCAGTTGAGGCTGGGCAATATATATCGACATGATATTGTTATTGTGATATTAGGCTATAGATTTTGGATATTGGTTTATTGTGAAGTGTCTCAAGTGTTGACTTTTAATGATTTTAAAGGCTGCCTTACAGTTAAGTGATACAATTTTCTGAATTTACCATTCTTAATTATTCTGATAGTAACTATATTCAGATTACTGATGATTCATTATCAAAAATCACTCAAAAAGCACTAATTGTCATCCGTACAAAAAAAATCGAGATATATAATGCGTACCCTGATATATTACAATTGTGTTGCTCTTCCTCAGAAATTATTAAAACATTCACTCTACTTGACTTTCTTGTTCTTCTTGTTCTTGTTCTTGTTCTTCTTGTTCTTGTTCTTCTTCGAAACTAACCTTCAAGACTCAATGTGCATTGAAGGTGGTAAAATCTGCACTTCTTAAGTCAATGAAAGCAGTTTGGGTTCATATTATCAGCTCCATTTATCGACTAGAATTTCACCCATACCGATAAAGAGCTGATGTAATGTATTGATCTGATATATATCCCGCGTCCCCATCATTTGCCTTCACAGAGTGTTTAAATGGGTGTTGATTAAATCTTTATTGTCTATTTCTTGAGGCAAATCATGAATTAAACAAATTCTCTTCACGCTCTGAGGGAAAAGAGTCGATGCAAAATGGAATTGACTGTTTATTGTCACTGGCCATTTAGGTTTGCGCTTTACTTGGCTGACAAGCTTGTTGGTATCTACTCTGTATGCAGAGTTTCAACTGAGTGCAAATGCTCAGCGGCTCTGAAATATTGCCACTTTATAATGCAGGACACAAACACACACAGCCATACATGCCCTCAAGATGAATGAGGATCTTTTTGTGCACTCTTGCAGTGATTCAATCCGATTTTCAACCAACGAGCTCGGCTCAAAACAGAAGTTCCATCTATTTTCAACTGCGCGCTGCCCTTAAGTTTATCACTCAGCCCACTGCAGCAGCTCATCTGTGCTCTCTGTCAGCAAGTCAACTGTGCTCCAAGTCAGTCTCAGTCAACTTTTCAACGTGATTGACTGAAAGAAGCCGTGCGTGGCAGACCAGGGATAGTGTCAGTGTGGCTAAATATAGTATCTCTATTGCTTCAGCAGATACGACTGGATCACGGTTTTCTCTCTCCATTTAGATTGAAGAATGAAACGTATTGAAAGGCAGAAATATTGACTGAAAGGGCCCACTGACTGACTTTACTGGTTGATTTCATGGCTGGCTTAATCTTTGAGTGAATGATTCTCTGGAATCAATTATTGATTAGCTCTTCGCAGCGCATGCCCGGGGTATTCAAAGTTTTAACTTCACATGTTAAGTTGAATTTAGTTTTCTATAAAGTTCAGTTTGCACATTAAGTCTACTTGATGTGTTTTTAGTTTTCAGTTTTGCTTTTTGGCATAATCTTTTAGCATTTTTGGAAGCTGTTATTATGACTTGTTCTTCCGTCTCAAGTCTTATATAATGCACTTGGTTGGGTTGAACGTATGTAGGGTTCAGGATGAGCTTTGGATGTAATTGTCTACATTTTTGTATACGTTTTCTTGTTTTATATTTCGTAGCACTCTGATCTTACAGGCAACTTCAAGACAGTCACTTTACCTTTTCTAAGACATAGTGCGTGTCTGTTTTTTTTCATCCTCCAGGAGCTGAACGTGCGACAGTTGACGCTGTCAACAGACAAGGACAAGTACGGCATCCGTCTGAGAGCAGAGCCAGACCACATGGTGCTGGGCAAGAGACTAAAGGGAGCCTTCAAAGCTGTCACTGCTTCTATCAAGGAGCTCACTAGCGAGCAGCTAGAAGCCTTCCAGAAGACAGGTATCACTGTATGTGTGTGGCCGTCAAGCTGTGTGTGTGTGTGTGTGTGTGTGTGTGTGTGTGTGTGTGTGTGTGTGTGGAGAAAAAAAAGGCAGAAAATCTTTGAACTCATAACTTAGAAATCACATTGGAGCATCAAAGGAACTTAGACTTACTAGCAGTGCAACATCAGCAGCCGGATGAAGTTAATTAGTTTGCATTTGCACATTACAAAGTTTATATGTTTTCCCTGCAAATTACATCTTAAATCTTAAATCTTATTATTGTATACTTTTGTTCTCTATACCAGTAGCGACACACACCAAAGATCAATAATTAATGATGCTGTTAACCAAATGATTGCTGAGGAGCTGTAGGTTAGTGTTAGAATTGTGTGCCAAAATGCTGCAAATTGTGTAAAAATCATATTTATTTCACCAAAAACTCAACTATGAGTTAATGCAATGAAGTCGGGCAAATACAGACAGCCAGTTTATCCTCAGAAGGCAAACCCCTAACCCTTCTGAAACTATAATCAGAGCTCGAGTACGGATCAAAGCAGTGCAAGGTATCTTGTCTCTCCAATTATAGAAAGACGAGGAGAGCCCCCAGAGTCTCTGGGGAAGAAGGCAGTGGAGGTCAGCTGGGCTGTGGGAACTTAACATTTCCAATCACTTGGATGTTTGAAGTCTAGCCAATTGGAAGGGAAAAACGGAGGATGAGTGATGGAAAGGAATAGATGGATGTGGTGGAGCATGGTGGAAAAATGATGCAGGGAGGAAACGCACAGATGAAAACGTGTACAGCAAAACATTTCATTGACTTATGGTGACAGGTGAGGTGTGATGTTTGAGTGTACAAAACCCATCCTCAAAGGCATAATAACACAATTTCTCCATTAAAATGTCTAAAAACAACTAGACTTATATAGTTTGTTGAGTTTTTATATTATCCCAAATGTTTCCCAAAATCTGGAATTTAACTCAAGAGTTTATGGAGTTTTATTCCAGGTGCTTGAATATTTCCTTAGAAAAAACATTGATTAAGTGTCAATTTTCAGTGAAATTGTTATTTAGTTTGAACTTGGACCATATATGACTGCAAGATGTGGACCCACAACGTTTTCCAGCTCATAGGGGCAATAATGGGTCATGTGCAGGGCTTAATTTTGCTTTTTAAAAAGGGCTACCTCGCAGTTAGTTTGGCTGAGCACAAAGACTGGTTGCATGGGGAAAACAGCTTCTGTAGCCTGGCTTTGTCAAAGGGTAACAGACTCAGAATGGACTGAACAAAGGTGGATTAACTAAACAAAACAAACATTTAACATCAATGCTGTCTGCGAAGCTAACGGCTCACCTTCAGTTGAGCGTCTGCTTTTAACCTCTTGAGTAATTTCTAGCTCTGATTCATGAGTAAAATAACACCTTGTTCCAATTTATTCTATAAGGGCGGCAATTTGGCCAGAAACTGATTGTCTGTTCGTGGCCAGTGGTTGTATCAGTCATTATTCCTTACCTATACCTTTGATCCCATCGTTTTAAAGAGGGTAGACGAAAAGGTGGAACAGCGCAGAGAAGCAGAGATGGACACAGGAAATCAAAGCATGGAAATCAAGGATTAGAGCGAATCGGAGTGACTGTTTCACCCGGCCTCTGGGTGTGGAGAAGTGAGGAGGAGAGGAGAAACATGGTCATGGTTTTTAGTCAGAACATAGACGTGGGTAATTGTTGCCACTGGCAAGATGAAGATATAAACCTGACTAGATTTGGTTCGCTGCACTGTTTTAAAAGCTCAGATCTCCTGTGGTTGTGGCCGGGAAGACTGCAACATGCAAGCACATACCAGTCTAGACCCCAGCTAATTCAACACAAAGCTTCAGCCTCCGTGTGAATTAAGAGGGCAGTTTATTCAGTAGGATTGGGTATAATTGAAACCTTTAAGAATCCTTCTCAAGAGATGAACACTGCCAAATAAAGACTGATTTCACACAATCTGTCTGCAGTTTATTCACATTTAATTAGGAGAATAGTGGAACACTAATTGTTTATCACATTTTCGCTAGTCTGTAGCCAGCATTGATTTAATCATCTATCATTGTTGAATGCATCAACACAGTTTCTTCATCTGTTAAAGGATCCATCCTCTGTTATCTTCCTATTAGCAAGAATTAAGCATTCAATTACATTTTTTTACAAGAAAACAATTAAGAATCATTGTGTTGAATTGACTATTTGAATTATGTTATTACTATTGTCTGGTTTTATTACTATATAAGATGTGAGTGATCTGACAGAAATGTTACCACTTCAGAGCGGCTCAAACATTTTCAGACGGCATCAAACTGACCAGAAACCGGAACATTCTTCATGATTGGCTCTTTACACCCTGCTACACAAATTCTGGCCTACATTATTCTTATCCCGCCCCCAAGAGGAAAATCTTTACTTGTGGTAGCTAAAAAAATGTTTAATGACCGTGTTTTAAGTAGGGTTTGACTCATTTATAGCCCCCCCCCCAGTGAATTGTGTATGGACTATTTAATGTATGGCTGTTCATAAATGTGGTCTGATGGTGCTGAGTCACAGTAGGGTTCCTTGGTGTGAGTTCTGTATGATCAGCATATTTACTAAACAGTTCATTTCTTTTCCATGAAATGATGAATGTTGTATGCTGCCCAATAATGATGTTCATTTTTAGGTTCAGGACCATAAATGTGGGTTTTAACATATTTGTGTTGTTGTTTAAATCTAAGGATCCATCACGGTGGACGGCCACGAGCTTCATGAAGAGGACCTGAGGCTCATGTACACCTTTGACCAGAGCTCTGGCTCCGCTGCACAATATGAAGCACACTCTGATGCACAGGTAGGCTTGAAATTTAAACCCATCATTTTGTCATTTGATACCTTTGCAAGCTCATTGAACAAGCCCCCGGATAAAAGCATTAAAAACTTTTAATGGACAAACGGCGACCCTGTTTAAACTAAGGAATAAGATGTGTAGTTGTTTAACAGCATGGGGCTCCTCATCACAGGATTGCCATCAGGCAGCTTTACAATAGATGGGCCTCTCATTTTATTTAAAGCACTGGATCTTATGTGAACTCAGAGTTTTAGAAAATGTTTGGTCAATGAAAAACGATTATTTTGATTGTTGATTAATCTGTTGACATCAGTGTTTTCCAAAGCTCAAGATGATGTTCGCCAATGTCTCGTTTTGTCCGCAACACAAAGATATTTAGTGTGCTGTCCTAGAAAAGTGAAGAAAAGCATTCGCAGCAATTAATCAATTATCAAAATAGATAATGAATAGATATTCGTATAATCATCACCAGGATGTGGCTTTGTATATGGAGTACAGACATGAGGATAGTAACTCTTAACTAAGGCTGCAATGATTAGTATTATATAACTGATTAATCTGACTGTTATGTCAGGGTTAGTTGATACACTTTTTATATATTCATGTCTTAAACTTGCTGCGCACATGAATTATGTATTTAATTTAATTTTTTAATATGTGAAATTCAACAGATAAGTACACAGGGGATTATGAATGACTTGCAAAATTACCTTTCCATCCGTCCACTCCTTAAATGTAAACACACACATATAAAAGGTATAGAAATACACACCAACATGCTCTCCTCCACTACCTCTCTCTCCTTCCTAACCGCTGTTGTGTAGATTGAGCTACAAAGTGTAATATAACCGGAATCTAAAAGAAATAATGCTTCTGCGCTCCTGCACCGAGCTGCCATATACTGTAAATGTGTCTTTACTGTGAGTGTGATGTATGAAATCATTTCACGGCCAAGTGGAAACCAGCATGTATGCGTTTCCCACAGGCCCTCTCTAATCAGTGCTCCTCCAACCGTATACACACCACACGGCTGCACCTTAATACCAGTTTACTGGGCTGGCTTTTTAATTCTCCTTTACTCTCGCTCGCTCGCACCAACTCTCTCTGTCTCTTTCTCATGTATACCATTTCTCTGTTTTGCTTTCTGTTCTTTTCCCTGTCAACCCTGTCATCTCTTTCCCTCCTCCTTCTCATGGTAAAGTGTTCATGGCTGGCAGCAGCTCAGCCTTACACAACACAACAAGACACTCATTTTACTTTAGTGGCTCACAGAGATGACAGTATTGTCATTATCGCCACTTGGTTGGTTGTTTTCTTTTTCTTTTATCTTTACATTATACATTTTGGCCTTTGTTGCTGAAAGGTTTTTCTCGCTGTCTCTGGATTTTACTCTGCCTTCTCAGTTGTAGAGGGTGTAGCTGAATCGGTGTTGTTACTCAGCGTACAGTAAATAAATGATATCAGAGGATGAACACGACCTTAATGTCTTCATGTCATGTGAAATTCTGTCGCTCTGCTATTAATCTATCGAATGCATGTTGCAATAATGTGGGCTGGTGTTTACTTGACTCCATTAAATTAAACAAAATTCATCATACCTCAACTTCAACTCCACAGCTATAAAGTCAACAACATGTGTCCTGGTTATTGTACCAAACTACCTGGACCAACTGCTGTATACAATATTTAATTTATGAAATTGCTTATAAGACGGTCTTCATTGTCAAAAATGAGCTGGAAACCATTTCAGTCTTTGGTTACTTCTCACCACTGTGATCACTTCAACATGTGTCTCAACTTTCCTGTTGCCCTCTGGTTCTCTTGTCCTTTTCTAGGTCCTGGTGCTGCTGGATGTCTCACCAGACCAGTCCATGCTGGATGAAGGCGTTGCCCGAGAGGTCATCAACCGCATTCAGAAACTGCGCAAGAAGGTGGGGCTGTTAGGAAACAAGAGTGACACATAACACACCGCTAATGAATTCAACAATCCAGTGTCTAATGAATACAATATGACATATTTGAAATGCTGTGCTGATGCATGTAATCAGGGCTGTTTCGTCGAGGTCAGCAAAATATGCAGCTGAGGCATTTTGAGGAGTTGTACTGTGAGACAAAATACCATTCAAGGCTGTTGCGTGGTGAGTATTGGAAGTGAAGCAGGGAAATGACAGAGTATGAGAAGCATTTAGGAGCATGGCACGTTAGGGTGGAAGAATTCCTCAAAAGTCTGTTTGGTGTTTAAAAGGATGACGACAACAACATGCACATCCTCCCCTGGCAGAGTTGTGTTAGATATACAAAACAAATACACTCGAATCGACCACCCGTCCTCCTTATTTATTTTGATCAATATAGTATAGCTAAAAGTTCATTATCAAGCAAATTTGTAAATGTATTGATTTAAAGTATAAGTTCTTTCAAAAATGGAAATTCAGTGATTATCTATTCACCCCCATGCCAATGGAAAGTCAGGTGAAGTTTCGTAGTCCAAAAAACATTTCTGGAGCTTCACAGCAAAACAACGTTACGGTGTTCTTTTAAAAGCTGAAGTAGTTGGGCACTTGTTTTAAAATGAAACAAAAACAACAAAAGGGAAAAAACACAAAATGTCTCCGTACAGCTCTGTCAAGTCTCTGGCAGAGAGACCCGAGATCCCAAACTGATTTGAGAAGAAGTTATTAACCCCATTTTTAAAGAAAACGTCTTCACTGTAGCCGCTAAGCTAAAAGTGTTACACCACATCTGTAGTAGGTGCACAGGTTCAGCCACTTGTCAAAGAGAGGGTTTGGATTCAGTATGACGAGCTGTATTGAGTAATTTTATTTTCTACCTCTCTTTCTTTTTTTATTTTATATCTACATCAGTTGTTTAGAAGAATGCTGCAATATTGTTTTGCTGTGAAGCTCCAAAAATGTTTTGTGGACAACAAAACTTCCCCTGACTTTACATCAGCATGGTGGTGTGTGGACAATGACTGAATTTCATTTTTGGGTGAATTTATCTTTCAAATTAGTTTAAAAAGTACAAATACTAAATC
The DNA here is from genome assembly GCA_903131615.1 of Diplodus sargus. Classification (NCBI taxonomy): domain Eukaryota; kingdom Metazoa; phylum Chordata; class Actinopteri; order Spariformes; family Sparidae; genus Diplodus; species Diplodus sargus. The sequence goes on along the minus strand of CAEMYA010000098.1, from coordinate 911,930 downwards.
TTCATAATCTCTTTTATAGATTCTTAAATGTGACATGTTCAACCTATTATATATACTTCATGCTTTAGAAGAACTTTGTAATTAATGCAATGAGAAATAAATGGGAAATATTGCGTAAGTCAATAGATAGTAAATGAATAAATAAATGACTAAATGCATTAACATCAAAACAAAGGAAACTTAAAGAGTTTGAAAATAAAATGAACTAGTAAAGGACAACAAGAGTAAAATAAATTGGGTTTTATTTAATTTAAGTTAATTAGTATAAAGTATAAAGCTTTATATCACTATTGACAATCCAAAAATATTATTACTTTGTTATACATGCTTGATTTACTACAATTTTTCATTTTGGGGACATCAAACTGGACCATTGTGTGGACAAAATTTGATGACTTAATTTTACTCTCTAGGGATCTTTGCCACACACATTACACACATTAAACAGTATACTGCCATCAAACTACTAATTGATCAGTTGATTGGGACAAAAATCATTAGCTGCAGCCTGATGATGTACACCAAACATAGAAAATGAGCTGTATTTTTTGTTACATTTCCCTCACTTTGATCACTCCGTCCTTTCCCCTTCCTCTTTATGTCCCATGCTAATTTTGTCAGGGGCAGTTTTGAAATCTTTCCACTGCAGCGTCACAGTTAGAAGTTTCTCCATCATAAGGCAGGCTTAATGGAAGCTTAATTACAGTCTGGCCCCTTTCAGATTCTAATGTTGGAGCTTTGAAGTGGTCTGGGGAGTAAAGACGGATTAGCCAACAGCCCCTTGTTTTCACAAGCAACAAACAGTTTTTTCCGTCCCCCTATAGCAGTGGTGTGCACTGGCTCCTGGCCAGGCTAAATTCCTCCAGTTATTTCAAACTGAGATCTGTTAGGAATTTTCCACCCTGGGGATGGGAATTAATTTTTAACAATTCTTCTGACATGTTTGGTAGTAGTTTGTAGGTGTGCGTGTGTGTTTTTATCAGTGTTTTGTGTAGGTGTTTGTGTTTTCATGTGTGAGCGCACGGAGGGTTGAGAAACAGGGGTCAGCATTTCCTTTTATTTGTTTGTTTTATCGGACTGCTCAAAAACTGGAGATCTCTGTGGCTATATCTGATGTGTTCAAACACACACACACACACACACACACACACACACACACACACACACACACACACACACACACACACACACACACACACTG
>CAEMYA010000098.1:862067-901586 GCA_903131615.1 Diplodus sargus | reverse complement strand
ACCTCAACCAAGGTTAGCTCAATAGGTAAGAGGATGAAAAAATTACACACAGGCATGTTTGTTATTTTGGCTGTTGTGGAGTGTGGTGTGACGAGCCAAATGAGGTGAATTAACAACAAATGCCCTCTTTTTTGTTTATTCTCCTACTTCTCACCGTTTCAACTCTTATTTAGAATTCTACAGGTGATTATGTAATTCTTCACTGGCTGTCTAACATACTACACCAGCTCTGTCCCTCTCTAAGTATTGACATCTAAGTGTATTTTCTTTATTTGACATGCAACTACTAGTTACTTTGCAGATTCAGATTATTCAGTGTTTATCGGTCAATCAGATATTGTTGTGGGTGGGAAGTTGTGAAAAAAGCATGTTGCATCAGACCCAAAGTAGCACATTTTAAAATTAGTTTATTTTATCGTCAATCTGACAGAAAAATCCCTGATATTAGTGGTAAAATACAGAATATTGAATGATTGACGGAGCACATGACCCCCTTTTGGCCCTACATTTAGTACTCTATTTTTTTTTAAATTCACAGAAATCAGAATCACCTTTGAAACTCATAAGGGCTGAACATTTTAAGATTTAAGTTTTGTTATCAGGTTGATGTATCTATCCATCTTGTGTGTTTACCTGTGTCTTGCCTTCTTATACACAACCACCATTAACATATTTTTGGCTGTTGGCTTTAGACATCATGTCTCTTCCGGCGGCCATCTTTACTAATTGCCTCCTTAACCTTTGAGCAACACAGTCACAGTTGAGGAAAGAAGCCTCACAGAATATTTTTCACTTTCCTGGGAGAGGAAAACCTTTGGAGGAAAACTGGAAATGCATTCCGTACTTCAGTATGTCCGTTTCTGTGCGTTTCTTTTCTTTTCTTTTTTCTTTTTTAAGTTTGGCATATGGAGTTATTTGTTGGAAAAACGAAAACGTAGACGATGCTAGCCGGGGGAACCAAGGACAGTTATGGGTAGGGGAAACTGAAACCAAGGTATGTTTATTACATTATAAAACTTTTATTAAAACACGCAATAATGGGCAAAATTGAGCCCCAATGGAATTAGGTGCAAGGACGTCGTAAGGAAGGTACAAATGCTAATGTATGTTTTAGCTAGCTAAGCTATGGTCAGTTTTTTGCTCTTAAAATTAAGTCATTTAGGAAATTGTTTAAAATGTAAAACAGGGAGTTTGTTACTAGTAAAGCCACCAGTCTTACTCTTAACGTTAATGACTTGCTACTTGGATTAATTAACGGTTAATTAGGCTAACCTAAGATAACCAGGGTGAGTTCATTCTCAGTGTGGTGTTTATGGAGGTATTGTTTGCTAACACGGTTTTCCCCTCATTTAATTACATGACTGCTTCACAAGTTCTCTGGGGGAAAAAAAAAAGAGAACAAAAATCATTAATGAACCAATTCAAATTGAATTGCGCAACAGTGCGGCGTCCCGGTCGCCTGCATGTCGAAGAAGCTGTGCGCCAAAAGTAGCCGCTGAGCGCAAAGCGTCGTGACTGAACCGAGGATCAGCGCCACTTCCCCGCCACAGCTCGATTTCCCTTATCTCCTGATCTTCTGAATGCGGCGTCTATCTTCATCCTGATGCGCCTGCTCCTCCTCCACCTCCTCCTCATCCTCTCCGCCCTCCTGGAACAGCAGAAACAGGTAGGACACTGCATCCGATTTGAGGTGCATCACCCACATACCCAGTCAGTCGGGGTGGGAGATGGTCCTTTGACATTCTAGTGGTTTTTTTTTTGTTGTTGTTTTTTTTGCGGTTGTTAGCAGACTGCTGTCCGATGAGGTGTCGGTGGTAATGGGGAGATGCCCTGGCATCCGCGGTGAGATGCGTCGGCAGGAATGACACACTGTTGCTACCCTTTCTGTCCGCTGTCGTTGCCTCAGAGTTGCATTGTGCCGCAGGTATGCAGTGAACGGAGGGGACGGAAGCAGCCAATTACATTGTTGACGTTACACATTTTGTAGATGTGTGCTGCGCGTGCAACACGGTGCATCCTCTTTCTCCATATCATACAGTTTGAATAGATAATGGTCGGTTGATGATGTAATAGGGCGACCTATTTTCCGTTCTTCATACTTTCCACAGTTTTACCATGACATTTGAATCAGAGAGGGAAGCAACTTACCTGCCGCTGTGAAAAACTTTTTTTTCCGTCTGGATGAGAAGATATTAAATCTGTTGCACTATAAAAAAAGATTTTCTTTTTCTTTTCACTAATTAAAGACGGTCACTGGAAATGACATATAAATTGCTTTTCTTAGATTTCTAAATTCTTGTTGTCTTACATATTACACTAGCTCATCCCTCTCTGTCATAAATATTGACATTGTCAGTGTAGTTTATCTTTCAACAGCTTGTTATAATGCCTAAAGGGAGTCTTTTGATGTTACCATGATTTCATACAATTAATCTTGCCATGACTGGATTTACTACGTTTTCTACTGTAAAATATTCATTATTCGTTACTTCTTTGTCATGTTCACTAGCCACATTAAATCGATCATTGCAAAAATGTTTATATATGCCAGTATATTGATTTGGGGATTATTTTTAAATTTTTTTTGTTACTATCTAATATACGTATTGCATAAGAAATCGTTCTGGCTGCAGTTGTCTGATTTTTTAAAATATTTTTATATGAAACATTTTAATATTTTGTTTGTGAGCAAGCGTATATACCATTTCCAGTTACCTATATAGACAGCAGGTATTCTTCAGGAAATTGGGTGCTGGGAGTTGTGCCACTGCAATGTAATAGTAACACAGTTACATTGAGTATAACGTGCATGAGAGACACAGCCGTAGCTCAACTTTAAATAGCCTAACTGTAGATTTAATCATGCATGCAGTGGCTATTTACCTGCCTTTTCGGCTGCCATTGTCTCAACATACTCTAAATTAGAGCTGGCAATATATCGATATTATATTGTTATATATATTATGTATTATGGATATGCCAAGTGTTGTCTTTTCATGGGTTTAAAGGCTGCATTACAGTGAAGTAGCGTCATTTTACCACACTGTTTTACTTGTTCTAATACTTACCGTTATCCACATAGTCATTGTATACACATTACTGAAGGTTTCTGAAGAAAACTCCATTATGTTAATATTTAAAATAAAATAAAAAAGTGTCCCCTATAATATTGACATGGAGGTATTTGGTAAAAAAGAACATTGTGATTTTTGATTTTGTTCCACAGTTCTACCATTTCTGAAGTGTTTTCAAAGACATTTCAGAATATCAAGATAAAGCCTAAAAGTACTGCATTTTTTAAAGGCCACATTGCCCAGCCCCGTTTTGTTAGTTAAAAAAGTTATAATAGTTTTAATTTGTGTTAACCGTATGCTAATGATAATTGTTTCAGACTTTCTGATGATAGCCATCTCCACACCCCTGTAGATAATAGAGCCCCTGACATGATTATTATACTGTAGGTGTAACGGTTGTCACCAGTCATGGCACTCATACTAATTATTTGGGCTTTAGTGTGCAAGGTTAATTGTTACAGTTGTTGGCAGTCGTAGTGCCCAAGGTGAACCAATGCAAATCAAGATGACGCAGTCCACAACAATGAGCCTGCACACAAAGTAGAAATATGTTCATCTCAAAATACAGCTTAAAGAGTTTAACATTAAGAAGCATCTTGTCTCTTGTTCTCCTAGTTGCATGAGACTATGCACTTTATTAACATTAAAGATGCTACACTGTTTCACTTTTCCTTCTTAAATTCTGATCCGCTGTGTACCCATTACACCTTTAGTGTTTCTAGAGCCCGTTCATCTTCATTCGTGTTCCTTTCTGAGGCAGGCATTCAGACTAACAAAACTCTACAGAGGTCATAGAAAGTGGTTATAGAACAAATTCTTTGTCATTCTATCTATAGTCATAATAGACGACAGTCGAGGTGGATACTGTAATAATTTCCTGAACTGTTCTCATTGTTTGGCTGCTTGCTGTGCAGGTTACTTCCTGAACTATAAAACAACCATTAGGCCATGTATAGTTAGTTAATTCTGTCATTCAACTTTTCACTAGTTTTAATGTAGTGGCCAATTATGATCAATGTTTCAGGTGTGTCTCTCTTAGATTCAACTCCAAATATGTATTTTAGATGCTTAAGATCTTGCTATATGATAATATGTCTGTCTGCACACAGAGTTTGTCAACACGATGGCGTCTCAACTGTGCAAGACGCCTTTCAGAAAATTTGACTGTTGTGCAGTTGAGACAAGAATTTGTGGTGAAAAAATCAAAGTTGAAAATTCCACTATGAAGATTGGTGTGGTCTCATGTAATAATAAAGTTATCACTACTGAGTGGTCATGGGTCAGGAAGTGAACATGTTACCAGACTGGGTGATTGTTTTGCAAGGTGGTCTCTTGTTAGAACATACAAATCCTCCTTGAAGTACACTTTGTATAATATCAAAATACTTATTAATCTTATTTACAAACAGGGGTGCTGCTCCTTTGACACTGTCAGTTAATAATGCATACATAATTACGTTGTTTCTGTTGGCAACTCAGTAAGAGTCGAAATTTTATTGTCTGCGTGAGAGGGGCTGAGAGATTTTTGCATGCAGGACATTTGTCCAGTACTAGCGAACACCTTGGCCATTGCTACAAAATATGTAGTTTGGTTCTTAAATGGAGGTTGGTTGAACCATTGATGAGCTGTTCAAATCTGAAATTGAAAAAAAATGTTTTAACACAAGCATCCACACATATAATATTTGATTAGCTAATAAAATCATGAATTCTCATGAGCCATCTAGGACAGTTAATTACTGCTGCAGATTCAGTGTTCCCTCTGTCTGTCATTTGCATAACGTTGCAGAGTGTTAGAATTAATTTAACCATGACCAATTCTCACTGCAACAATCAAAAACACTATTACAGTCATTACGGTCCTCTCAGAATCTCTGGACAGATGGTTGAAAAAACAGCCTCTGATTATATTTCTTATGTGCTTTCTCTCTGTTCTCCCTCCTTCATACTCTTCTCTCCATCTCTCAGTACAGTGGCTTGATTGAATGCATGTTGTTGACAGTGTAATCTCACAATGATAAATGGGATTGTTTTTTTTTGGCTGTCCTGATGTCAGTTATCAACTTGAGATCAGAGATATTTAGTGTCTGATTCTAAACCTTTTCAGGTTTAAAAAATAAAAAAAAATGTTTATGTCTTATGATATGCATATGTCAGTTTCCCCATTAAAGATAATCTTTATAGCACTGGATAGGAACTCAAGCTTATTTTTATTGTTTTGTTTTTAAAAACTGACATTAAGCCTTCTTCAGCTGAATTTGTGTCATTAATGTGGCCAGGATTTTCTCACATGCAGTTAGGTACACTAGATGAATGCAGCCATTCTCCTGCGAATGCCACATTTTTTAAATCAACAACACACCTAAGCCGAACAACTGTTATGTGTTTGTTCCACCATTTGAATGTTAGCAGTACTGCCTCTAAAATATTTGGCTGTTTGACCTGTTAACCAACTGCTGTTATGCTAAGAGCCATCTAGAAGGACTGATAGCGCTGCTTGCCAACAGTGCCCTTCCCTTCAAATACTGAGGTGCAGTGCCTTTAATTGTGCCAGTACCAGATTGCTGTACGCCCATAAAAAAGCCATATTCTCTATTAGTTTTTATTGCCCAGTTCAGTTTTGTGTTACCATTTACCTTATTATGTAAGGAATGTCTAATTATGCTATTGTTGGCCATGATGTGTCAACTTCTTGAGTCTTGGCAAAAGTGGATTTTCAGCACTTACAGCTGAATAATCTAGACTCCAGGGTAAACCGCACATTAGAAGGCTTACAGTAGGACGTTTGTATTGGGTGCATTCAGGTCAAACCTTTTGCTCAACAAAGCCTTCAGTGAGACGAAAGGAACTTGCAGGATTTCATTTTCGAGGAATTACGCATTACAGCAATGTAAGTGAAAAACTTGCCAAACTTGTTATAGAATGGAAATCGGTCTGTATATCACTTTCAAATGCTCCTAGTAACATATGATCTGTATATGTTTTGTACCTGCATTGTTTTTCGGATTTGTCTTTCATACTCCTACCCCCTAGGCTTAAAATTCTTGCGACGTATGAGGCACAGCAGGTATCCCCTCAGTGGTCACCTAAGTTCCTTCCTGCTGACTTGCCGTTCTCTGTTACACTCCACCAGAATTCAGTCTGCCTGTCTGTGTGGCATTAGAAAAGAGTGGGAGTTTTTTTTTCTTAAAGTTGCACGGTGGGAGTGCACATCATGTTTGTGAATAGGGGTAGCTAATTGCTAAATGCTCAGTGACAGGAACAAATCGAATCACTCAAAATAGAGCATCTGCAAACGCAAATGTCATCGTTATTTTGGAGTATGGTAGATGAATTAGGCCCAGAAAAAAGAATGTAACCAGCTCCTGTGAGCTGTTGCTGGATGATGAAACCTCCGTGCTATTGGTTTTGCTCTGACAATATCGCAAGTGGATTAAATGTTTATTTTGTGGAAATAACTACTGATCTAATCAAATTATTCTTGCTAGGGTAGTCGATTTTAAGAAAACTATGGCGGTCAACATATACCTTCAGTTAGTTGTAGCTGTTTATTTTGGTATTAGAAGGGTCAAAGAAGCAATTGGTTGAACTTAAAAGAGACAAATATGTTTTCTGTGTTATGTTCTTAGTGCGTGCTTTGAGAATAATATCTTTCCCTGTGCTTGGTGGAAATCGTTCCCAAAACTTATCAAAGAAACAAAACATACTCCAGAGGTGTCAACAAAAGACTTCACTGTATTTGCAAACATCAGGCTTGTTGCAAAATGTTCTAAGTTAAATTTCTTATCAATTGTAATTATGATTTTATGTAACTGCGGTGTACTGTAAGCTCAAATTGTCCTCCCAAGACAAAATACCGTATCAGTTGCTTCAGCAATCATGGCCCAAAAACTTAATTCTCTATTTGCCATATGAATAATGAATTGTGTACGAGGAAATGACACAGTGTTGAAACAGAGCCACATAGTCTTCAGAGGGTGGAGGTTGTGTGGGTATGATGGGCTGATGGACATGGCAGACCAATGTTTGATCCTCATTCCTACCAACAGTCAATGTTAGTTTCTTTTTGCCATGGCCGCGATTGTTGCCCAATCTTTACCACTCTTAACCTTAACCAAGTGGTAGTTTTAACCCAAACCATCATCCTTCCCCAGCCAACTTGATTTGTGCCTAGAGCTTATCAAAACTTATGCAGATAATGAAAATGAAGCAGAAAATGCTGAAATGTTCTGTACTTGAGGGCACTCACAAATGGCGTTATTTTGTTGTTTACCCTGGAGGACTTCTGGTGTAATCCCATGTGGGCTGGGCACTCTTTGGTGCATGGCTCTAAGATAAAAGTGCTCATTCATTCATGAATAAATGGTGGATAGTTACAGGTTAGAGATAAGAAAACAAAACTGTGCTTAACACAAATTAAACTCAATTGCAGTAACATTATGCCAGCAATTGCAGTAAATTGCAGGCAAGCAAATATGGTATACACAGTCTTAAGTAAATCATTACATAGTAGAAAGAGAAATTCAGAAATAAAACCTGATCCCGTTTAAAGGGTAACTCCGCCAATTTTACACATTGAAGAAATGTGTTACAGGTCGTGGTGGTTACTAGAGCACATGTGAAAAAGTATTACAAAGATCCTTTATGGCTCCAGAGGAAACTGCATTATAGATTGCGTACAGTGACGTCACTTGGGGACTTGTTGCATTGTAGGTAATATAGGCACCAGGGTTTCAAGGAAGGAAAAAGAATGCATAAAAGAGAGGATATCTCTGGTTCTGCTGTGTATCGATTGAGATGATTTGTTTTTAAACTGTTCATAATGAATCCAACAGTTTCACACGAGTGAAATGCTAGACCAGCATAAATTTGCTATGCCAGCACAAATAAAACAAGGATTGTTTTTTCCACACCGAGTTTCAGCATCAGGTCATTTGTAAACTGAAAGGTGTGTTTAGAACGAGGTTAGAGGATTTATTGCCTGTTGTCCAATGTGTTGTAGATCTTAGGGGTCATTTATACCTGTAATATAAAGTGGGATGGTCATATGGGGTTTTATGTGGCGTTGGCGGTATCATGTTGGTAGTGAAGACATATATGAAATGATTTTGGGTCAGTGTTATGCTTCAGGTCATGGGGTTAACATATTAACGATTGTTAAGTAGGACTGGATGTGGAAAGAACCTTGATCTCTTGCAAACATATCAGCAGTAGGAGTCCAGAATAAAATAACACTGTACTCTGGCGGTGTGCATTGATGTTCACAGTGATATACCGTACAACATAAGGTCATTCAGGAGTCACAATCATTTGTCATTGTGTGGAATTGTTGTGGCATTGAAGTTGTCCTTGTGTTGTCGAACGTGTTCCATGGCGAGCTGAAGCACACACAGTGTAGCCATCATAGCATTACCACTTTTAACATTTCGATGTACCATTACTGCTGTTGCTTTTTTTTAAAATTGCGTAGTACTGCTTCACAATAAATTCTTGGTGTAGAGACTTGTATAGCAACTATATCTATACTACATGTAATTTCTAATCTTAAATCACAAGCTCTACTGACAGACCAACCGTTGCTGAGTGACACAGACTCTCCAAATACCAAGCTGTGCAACAGGAATCCTGCAGGGTTAAAGGGATTCGGAAATCCGTCTGTGCTCACAGTGCTCCTTGGTGATCCTGTTTCTCTTGTATCTTTTTTCACCTTTTCTCTATCTCTGTCCGTGTTTTCAATAATCTTTATCAATTAGCCACTGATGCTGGTTGTCATTAATAAGGTAACTATAAACCCATGCTAATGTAACTTGTGCATTGTCACAAGATCACATATTCAGATCGATGAGTTGTCTTAAATAATAAGATCATATTTTTATTTTTGTGACTCACTCTTAATTGATCTCTATATCCATATATCCAGTAGTCTTTTTTATTCAAACTGTGTGTTTTGCTGTTTGCTATACTGAATGCAATCATTTTATTTTGAATCACATGCTGCAGGTAAAGCCATCATCATGGTTTCACTTTTCCTGCAAGGTCGCAGTACAACAGAAAAAATGCTGCACTGCAGTGCCTTTGTTAAAGGTGCACTATGTAGTTTGGGGGAAGAAATTTTAATCAGAAGCGAAGGATCTTACAAAACATATAAACCAGAAAGGGCAGCACAATTTCATACTGTTTTAATATTATATTTGGCGAACCCTGCCACCTTTCTCATCAAACGATGTTCTGGGGACCTTATTTTCCTCTGAGAACAGCTTGTGTATTCAGAAATGCAAAAGATAAATATTTCTGAATTTGTAAGTCAATAAGTGGTTTGTTTGATGAGCTTTTTAGTTGCAAGTTTCTTGCCTTTTACTCAAGTTTACTTGAAAAGTAAAACGCTACAGTGGCTTCTGAGTAAATAGATGCATGATGATGGTGATGCATGAAAGCAATTTATTATAACATCCATGCCCCAACTAAGAGCAGACAAATTATTTTCTTCACTGCCTCTTGATCTCCTGTAGGCAACATGCTGTTACTTTTCTGCTGCTTTCGTTTCACTGATGTTCTGTTCTGTTAAACTAACGAACTAAACATTTTTGGAGTGCTTTTCGGCTGCAGGGATCGGATCATATGTCAAGACCTCTCAGTGTCTGTGTTAAGCCTAAATTATACTTCCAAACAGACGCAGACATCATGGACCATGTAGTCGTTCTATTAATACCACTTTCTGGAGTCCACTTGGAGGACATGTTGCACTCTTGTGCAGTCGATCAGGATTCTTTCACAAAGTCTGACAGCCAACTCAAGAGGGGAAACATCAAGGGAAACACAAACTTTCCCGCCCGCTACACCACTTCTTTCCTTCAGCTTCTTCCTTGCCCTGATAAATCGACCCGTTAAACATTTCCACTTCTGTCGAGATACCCCTCTTTTCCCACTCTGGGAAACTTTCCTCCACGAACTGTTGTACATTTCATTGGTTTTATATTGTAAAATTACGAAGTGGCCTCGGTCACAAAAAATGTGAAAGCATGCGGATGATGGTGTGAAGTCAAAGCTTACAACCTCTTTGTAATTTGTGCTCATCTTTCCACAGAACCTGCTCTACAGCCACTGTTAACTATTAAACCTCCCAGAAGAGCAATATCTCAAACTACATTATTTAACTGTATTCGACTGGAGGTGTCCTATCAGTGTTTTTACACAGTAATTTACATTGCAATCTTTGAAGTCATTCACCCCTGACAAACGGTTCAATAAAACCTTTTTTTCTGTTCTGTAGTATGGCTATTAGACCCCTCCTGACATATCATAAACTACTACTGTGATCTGTTTGGACATTAACGGTTACGGATGTTCTTGAGCTTGCCAGCTAGGCTGGAAGCTGCACTGCATGCGATTAAATTCACTGTGCTAGTGTACTTTATCAAATATAAGTAGTCCAGTGTGTGTCTGACTTTCTTAACTTGTACTTTTTCACTTTAGACATATCACAAGTTTCCCTTCAGTGAGGGGGATGATGTAGTTTCGAATCTGTTTAAAGAGTCAAGCTGATGTGCCCCATCTCACTGTGGGGAGAGCCAGTTTAAGTATATGGTGGCAGGCCAGAGTAGGCATCTAAGTATAGTTCTGTGTGTGTGTGCCTGCATATGCGTTTGTGTACGTATCTGTGTGTCTGACAGTGTGTGAGGTTTTTGGGGGTACTGTCTATTTACAGCTCAGCCTGTGGGAGAAGTCCAAGTCCAAAAGAAAGGGCAGGGGGGCATGGGAAGACCTCCACTCTGCCTCATGTGTCATCCTTTTTCTATTAGGACTGTGTGTGTGTGTTTCAAGGTTGCTGGAAATAATCTCAGTGCATAAGTAAAAGAATATGACACTTGAAGGAATTGTCTAAGGAAATATCCTTGTGGCTTCCCCCACAGCTAGTTGTTTACAAGGACAAATAGTTTCTCGTCCACTGATAGCGACTCATAATTTCAGAGAAGGAGAGAAGTTCAGTTAGAGAAAAAGAAAACAAATGGATAAACAAACTTACATTTAACTTTATTTTTGTTTGAACTCGAGAATGTTTCAACACACAAGTTGAAAAAACACAAACAAACAAATAAATGCATTAGGGTATTTTCAAAAAAACAGCCTTCAAAACATTAAAGACCCACTCAGTAATCTCACGGATAATGTAAGGTGGAGTTTTTTTTTCTCAAAACAAAAATCCAGTATCTAGTATCTAGTGTCTATTGTGTTGAATTTAGTGGGATTTAGAGGGATCTATTAACAGAGAAGGAATTTTACATTCAAAATCATGTTGTCAGTGTATAGTGTAGCATATCTTGGAATGAGGGAGAGGGTCCTCTTCAACATAGTCTGCCATGTTCATGGACCTGTAATGATTCATGAACAGCCTAGGCAGAGCCCTGCTTGTTTCCATGTAAGTTAGCCCTTTGCTAGCTGTTTTTCCGATGGGTATCCCCATGCTGGCTTTTTGCAAAGCTTTCAGCGGCATCTCAGAATTTTCATCAGAGGATGTAGTTTATTCAGTTGTTGTGGGGATGACTTAGTACGATGACAAGTAGCTGAAAGCTCATAATAAAGCTGGCATGTGGACCTTGAGTTAAGATTATTTGCAATTGCAATTACGAGGTCACAACTGAGCATTCACACTCGTCTGCAATGTCTAACTGTGAATGTTTCGATAATTGAGTTAAAATAGAGTAGAAAAAAAAATTGGAACTTTTTGCAGTTCTTTTTCTTCTGTCATTTACAAAAGCTAAAGATGCTTTTCCCTTTTAGTAGTCCTTTAAATGACCGGGACTCCCCACCAGGTCATAAAATTGATGAAGTTTTACTTGAGGATCTCCTTGAGGTTCCTTGAGTGTCTAAACATCTTAAAATACCCAGCACAACAATCTGCTTATGTTGGCCACTAGGTTTCCTCATGGGAGCAGTTGTGGTTTACCTGCTTTGTTCAAGGGAGCCTACACAGCTGTAGTGCTAGGGAAGTGAGCATAGAGTAACTCACATTCATTTCCCTTACACCTACCCTTGTTTTTCTCATGCAGTCAAGCACCTTGAAATTTAAATGCTCAATTTAGGATTATTCTTCTGAAAAAGCTGAGTTACATGCTTTCGAGGAGTAGCTAGATTATTTAATCTACTGTAGTTACTGAAAGGCTAGTAGGCAATTCACATCATTGTGCTTCTACAGTGCTGATAATACTGTGACTATTTTTTTTCTTTTAATTTGTTAAATAGTTGATTATTTTTAAATAAATCATTTCTGTTTAAGTTGTAATAAATAATTACTGGCCAATCCTTGATGATTCACATCATTTTCAGACTCATCAAACCATTCAGTGAGCCATTGTGTCCTATGGGGACGCATTTTTGTCCTGGAGGAGACAAGAAGTTTCATCATTGCTTCCAAAGGTGCGCTTTTGACCACAATTTCCAATGTTATTTATTGGTGGCTTTACCATAAATCTAAAGGCAGATGTCACTTAAGATACTGCTCTGGGCTACACTGAAGCTCCTGCCATCTGTCCCCCAATAATGAACCTGCTTAGGTCTTTTCCTCCTGGCATCTTGATGCAAAATCAGACTCGACTGGGTTTGCTCAGCATTTTTACACATTCCACAGAGTATGATTGGATGATAATTGCTTATTTGCTATGTGGTGCATCGCATGGAACCAAATGCATTTCATTTATTCAGACTTTTCCTTTAATTTGTCACCTGTCTGCAAGTTGCACACAGTGCTGAAGTATCTTAAGATTGCAGGACCTCTAATGCCCCATTTATATAGTAGACGTGCGTATGACACAGCATCATCTGGTGCGCTGATCCATTCAGTCAGACTGCCAATGTGGGTTTGCCTAGCATTACTGTCTGTCTGAACAAGTATAGAAACTTATTAACAGATGGGACTGGCTCCCATCACTTTACCAAATACAAATTACAAGAAAACACAAATTGGCAGTGAGTGTCGACACCCTGCTGTGAGAAGGTTGGCACCCTACTATTTCTTAGAGTGCAGCCTCCTCTTTAAGTAGTTCCATCTTTCTGTGTTATGTATACATAACAAATATTTGCTGAAATAAGCACCAAATTAAGTTTCTATTTAGATGTACCTTTTCAGTGGTCTACTCTCTCATATATATGCTGTCATGCCCTCCCTTGTCCGGTATAGTTTGCATAATGTGTAGTGAGATACAAAGCAGCATGTAAGTGTAGTGTTTGATAAGAATTTGAGGATTGCAAATTAGATTGGGATTATTTTCTGTAAATTAAAGCTTATTGGTGGCATTTTTTAAACTGCTTGTTTCATTAACATTATAATCATACTGAAAGAGGAAGAATTTTCTGAGAGCTTGTTTCACTTGACTCACAGGCTCTACATACGATTGCATACTGCTGTGGGGGTCACTGTTTGCCTAAACTATTTAGTTCTAATGCTCTAACCCTTTGTCAAAACTTGTTTTTTGATATGAAAAGAGATAAATTACAGTCAATGATAAAGCTGGGGCGGCTGTAGCTCAGCGGGTAGAGCAGGTCGGCTAGTGATCGGAAGGTCGCTGGCTCAAATCCCAGCTCCAGGATGAGCTCCGGGATGAGCTAAGCTGCATGTTGAAGTGTCTTTAAGCAAGATACTCCCAGGTTTGTTCCTGGTGTGCAGTTGGCACCTTGCATGGCAGTCGCTACCATCAGTAAGGGCCCTGCGATGAGCTGGCGACTTGTCCAAGGTGCACCCTGCCCTCGCCCAGAGTCAGCTGGGCTCCAGCAAAAACCCTGCAACCCCATAAAAGGGATAAAGCGGTTACGGACAGAGTTAGGTGACATGATAAAGCCAGACTCTAATTTTCAACAATAATTTTATCTTACCTTGCTGTTATTTAAAAGATTACATCAAAGGACGGTAACAAGATAATACTTTCGCTGTTATCATTCCTGTTGCTTTTGACAACATCACATGACATCCAACAGGAAGTAGTAAAACGGCAAGTAGTAACACAATTTTTGAGAGTTCAGCTTTATGGTAAAGAAACAGAATTCTATTGTTAGAAACAGAATTCTGCACTTTTTGTATTCGAGCCATTACTTTTATATTTGTCTCAGCTATTAGAACAAGAGAAACCCCTTTCCCTTTCAGTGCAAAGTTGATGCTTGTCAATTAATCGGTTAATTTTCTTAATTTTTAAGATTGACTCTGGCTGTGTTTGTGTGTCAGTGTGTGCTCTCATTACAAGAGGTCATACTAGCAGGTCCTATATATACACGACACCAGCTCTGTCCCTCCTTGCCTCTCTCTCTCTCTCTCTCTCTCTCTCTCTCTCTCTCTCTCTCTCTCTCTCTCTCTCTCTCTCTCTCTCTCTCTCTCTCTCTCTCTCTCTCCCTTCATCTCTCTCTCCCTCTCTCCCTCCCTCCCTCCCTCCCTCCTTTCCTCCCTCCCTCCTTTCATTTGTTCTAGGGACAGAGCCCTAGTGTGAAGCTTCTTGTTCTTGTACTTTCCCTTGCTGTGCAGTTTTCTAGCCGTTCAGAATGAGTTTGCTTATGGCAAATACACTGACCCTGCGACGTGGGAAAGCCCGATTCGCCCTGCTGTCTGCTCCTGCTACAAGCTCTCTAGGTTATATTTAGTCTTGGACAGGCCACCTTGCTGCTACAACTATCATCAGCACCAAAAGGGATATCTGGGGAAACTGTACCTTGCACTGCCACCTCATTCTCCTCATTCTGCTGTTTCACTGTAAGTAAATCCTTTTAAAACAATGGCAGTCTGTTAAATTTGAGAGACTGATTTTGTCACTATGGAGAGAACACAAAGGGATCAGTTGGAAGCAGTAACACTTCACTTGATATATAGAGAAGTACTTCAGTTTTTGTAATCCTTTAATGCGGTTCCACTTGAGATTTTCTGTAACTACTGTGGTAACAGTCAACTTCACTGTATTTCTCCTTGTGTGAGACTTTCTTTGAAATGGGCTCAATAATCAGCACTGCTTTAGAGTCCAATGTGGAAAGAAACGTGGTTGATAAGTATGTTAGTTCCTTATTTGTTGTTCAAAAGCACTGAAAGGAGATGGGCTTGTAATTGACTGTATGTATGTATAGTGTGTATGAAGAGCATAATATTTGGTAATGATGTAGTGAATGTATGGAAGTAAAGTTTAGGACTTGTGTCTGTATGAACATCAAGTTTCTACTTGATAGCTTTTGTTTAAAACAGAACTGTGTATTGCTAACATGCTTAATTGAGACTGTTTGCTCACCAAACACTTTCTTTGCATTGTGTTTGAATGGAGAAAAGCTACAGTTAGGCAGGGAAAACAGCCACAGGCCATGGTTGTTCTTGTATTTGACAGAGGAAGCAGACAGCAAGACATGGAAAGTTTCTCATCCCTGAAAATGGAAAGTCAGAGAGAAGGCAGATGTTTAAAAAAAAGAGAGAGAGGGAGAGAGAGACAGGATGGTGGGAACATCTGGAGAAACAAGACCAGTGCCAAACCCTGTGACAACATGAAGGGTTTGGAAGTCTCCTGAGAGAGGCTTGAACACACTCAAATAGTCACATGCATGTGTATACATGTTTAAGTACAGACCAGAGGTGGATGATTGTATGAATACCTTGGTTAATGGAGATAAGCGGTGTCTATGTTCAAAAAGCTTTACTTTGGTCAGTTTAAATGACCAGAAGAAGTGAGCTGAAAAAGTTGTCTAGCTCACTAATGTACAGTCCTATTGATTTATTGCCTTTACATAAGGAGCCTGCATCTTTGCAGTCATTCTGAATCCAAAGCGTGTCCCTATGACTGAAGGCTTGACTTGCCTATTGTATCCCCCACAAAAAAGTTATATCAGCAGTACGGAAATACTATGAATTCCAAACTACAGAACAACAGGGAGATTATGCCCACCTTGAGTTATGTAGGGGCAGGGCATTATGCTTTTCAATGACCTTGTTTAATATGGTTTTTCACTTAAAAGAATGTTTAAAGGATGTATTTCCATAGTTTGGGACTTAAAAGATGTGAAGTGTATTTGTGACATGAAGTTTTAATTTAATTCCATGCCTAATTCAGGACTCGGGTGCTAAATGTGGCATACAGTTTTAAGTTAAAGTATACTGGCCCATATGGGCACTTTCAGTATGTTTTGCAATATGGGGCTTCATTCATTGCCAGTGTGTGCACAGTGTTCTGCACAGCTCAACTGCTGTGCTCTACTGTGGCCTTTTAAGGAGACATCATGTGGCTATATGTTCTGTTTAAAAGGCTTTATAATCCAATGGCATACTGCAGTTTTACACTGTAATCCAGTGGTATACTGCAGGGGGGATCCTGAATGTCAACAGGAGTTATCTTTAATCAAAATGTAATTAATTGCATCTGTTTCAGGTGTGTTTTTACCTGGGATTCTTTCAGTGACATAAACAGCATTAACAGGGAGTAGAAGAAGACAGACAAGTTGCCTTTTTAGGATTCCTATTTTTTCTTATTGAGCGCAGTGAAGAATCACTGGTTAAAGGCATATTTGTACAGTATAAGGCCTGAGCGAGCTCAACAACTGCAGCTCAGAATACCCCCGAGGGATGGGGGTGGAGGGCAGGAAGATGATGTGGCGAGTTGTGGGGTCGTGAAGTAAGAGAGCACTACTACCTTCTGTTGGACTAACAGGCTAGTTTTCATTATATCAGTTACCTGCAGTGGTAAATGTGTGTTTGTGTGCGCATGTGTGTGGAACTACCCCAAGTTAGTCATCCCCTCATCCTTTACTGCAGGGGAAAAAGCTGCTTGATGGAGCCCTCCCACCTCCATCTTTTTCTTCCTGTTTTTCTATTTTCACTTACCCTCACTTCCACCTTCTCCTCTCCTCTTTACTATTCTTCTCCCCATGTGTGGGAGACTCAAGTCAGTTTATAGAATTACTGGTGATGTTTTGTACATACTTCTGTCTCATGGTTCAGTTAACAGCAGAAGGTAAAGAAAGCTTTCACTTTATCTACATTTATATATATCTATACAAACCAAGAAATCAAGAAAGTGATGATTTCCTTTCTATTGACTGATGATTAGTGTTTAGTGTTTGTTTAAACACTCAGTGATGCCTTGAAGTTCACAGAAGATCTGTTTATAATTGAGGTATTTAGGACCCATTTGTATCTGGACTGACTTCCAATCTTCTGTCAGTTACAATTCAAGCTGTGTGTGTGACTGTGTGCATAGGTCACCAAATAGAGGTTTTATTGCTTCTATGATAAGAATTCGGAAGAACCCATTTTTTCAGATTGAAAGTGCATCAGCCTGTTATGTAACTGATAAATACATCAAAGCACAGTCACTTCTTGCTTACTGCATCACCAGGCAGTGTATAGGAAATAATGGAAAAACACAGCTTGCCGTTTTCTTACACAAGTTTGAAGGAGTGAACGGAAAAATCCTGTTCGGTCAGTGGAAATAGCCCCTGAGAGGAAATAACTTGACCATGCTAATGCTGGGTCCAGAGACGAGCGTACCACGACCATTAAAGTGCCAAGAGAGAGATACAATCAATGAACCCACGCACTCAGTGCACCATAGAACAGCACAGGACGGAGCACAGCGACGAGCTACCTGCATGCCTGTGCTCACACAGAAATACAAAGACACATATTCTTTCTGCCAGCTGTCTTTTTTTCTGATATGGCCACAGGATTGTGCCCCTTCTATGTGTGGTATCTCTATACTGCCTTAACTACTCCTAAAATAGCCAGCTGCCCCAGTGCACTTGTGGGGTTAGTCAGTTCAGTCATTTGTCTTAGTTAATTAGCTTCTTGTAATGTTTGCAGCGACAAGAAAATTAAGATATGAAGAAAGAATAGTATGAGAGTGACGGTTAGGAAGGCGCAAAGGAGGAGAGGAGGCTTTTAAAATGCTGATGTGCACAAACATGGAATTTCATAACATTTCCTGCCATAAAGTTTTACAGAATTTATAAGACTACACCATTAATGACATTAGTAAAAGAGCACGAATACCCAACCTAAACCTGTGTGTCCGAATTATTTAGATTTTTTTCCAAATTTTTACAAATAGCACCTTTAAAAATAGCCTGAGGCTCAAACATTGTATCTTCAGCATAGCAGGGACTTTTCCCAAGTAAGCCACAATTACCATTATATTGCATTACCCATTGCCCCTTACCTTTTCAACACTGAGGTTGTTACCTCTAACACGATAGCCAGTTTGCCCTCTGTGCTATGTGGCTGTTTGCCTTTGTAAGTTTTTACATTACATTTCCACAAATTTGGTGTTAATATTAGGATGCGTGAATGAAGTTGGTTTTTGACTTAACGATAGGTCCAGGCATGGAACAGACCACTGGGCATGTTTTTTGTGGCACTAAGTTATCATAAAGAGATGTAAATGGGGATTACAAATTAACAGTTTAACTTGTCAGTTAAAGAGCATGAATGCCAGTGTCCCCCTGTTCTTGCTTTATAAATAACAACAATCCATTTTACAACCCTAGGAGTACACAATTAGCATATGTTGAATCAGACCCAGAAAATAATATGAAAGTGCAGGAACAGGCATAATTTCTGACTGAAAGTTTTCATTCTTATCTCTTCGTGGAAAACTTTGTTGAAATATACTCTCTGTGGTAGCAGCCAGTAGAGCAAAATTCCTCTGTTTAGTGGGAGCGAAAGGCCTTTCAGAGATACAGCAGGTCCATATTCCCAAATGCACCCTGAATTAATTGGGACCTAACATCATTTGAATATTAAGCATAAATGAATTGGGTTTTGTCCCTGAGGAAAATTTTGCTTTACAAGAATGAATTCTAAAGTGACATTAAAACAAGTCAATAATCTAAAATTAATTACTTTGCATGTTTCACATCATCTGCATGTTTGCGTTGTTAATTTTGTTCACTTAGTAATTCACTTACTTTTCAATATAAGTAGGGTTTGTTCACATGCAAATGACCAAACCTGGTCCTGCTATTACTTAATTTGCTAATTGCCCCCAACCAAGTTCAACATCATGTGCCCTGAGCATCCTATTTATGGTCTTGTGGTGATTCTGCTCCGTCTAACAGAAGGACATTAGTTTCCACTTGTTCTCTTGTAGCATCAGATTGCCAGGGTACCACAGTGGACAGCACTGCTCTTTTGCAGGAAAGGAAAAATATTTGATTTTAATAGTCATGATTGAAATCAGGCGAGTCTCACTTACTGATAATGTTTTCCTCCTAATCTGGCCCCTTTATCAACCATGATGTGCACCTATGGCAATGGCATATGGCAAGGACTCCCTTGAAAAAGAGGTTTTTAATCTCAATGGGACTTTCCTGGATAAATAAAGGTTAAAAAAAAAATAAAATACAAAAAACAAGTTTCCATTTAATGTGTACGCCGCCCATGGTTTTTTGCAATGTGATGAAATAGTGTGTTTTTGATGTGTGTCTTTGTTAGCGAGAAAGACTATGAGAGAGAGTTATGTATCACCTTATTCTGCTGCAGAGGTAATACTGGATGCCTGCCCAGTTTCTCAAATTGTCTTGCTGGTAATCCCATTCCCATTAAGTTAAAATACTGTTTCTCTCACTTTCACTGTGACAGTTGAAACAGACAGATGGATAGTTTTTCAGAGATGGTCCACTGTCAAAGTATGTAGTCCATGTGGGACTGTGCATATGCCTGTGAGCATTACTGTAAAGTCCTCTGAATTGCTGGCTCCTATTTGTTTATTGATTCAAATGGGCCAATCAGAGCTTTGTGGGTGGGATTATGAATGTTGACAACACCTTCCATTAGTGCACGACTGAGACTGTATTTTTGTACTTTATTCAGAACTTTCACTGGAGTTTTAAGAAATCCTTTGATCTAAAAAAGCAGGAATGGAAACAAACATCTTCCTTATTTACATCGCTTCAGCCATCATTGTATGTTTTTCTCTTTCTTTCTGCTCCTTTATCTGTTCCTCTAATCATTGATTCATTCACCTCAGTAATCTCTCATCCATTGGTCCCTCATGTCATCTCTCTAGCTTGTCGATATTGCTTCATATTGTTTCTGTTTTATTTCCTTGCTTACATATACTGTATGTAATGTGTAATGTAATGTTCATAGTGTGCGCCTCCTCCTCTGTTTTCTCCTCTTTCCTTTTTGTCTTTGAACCTTCTCTCTCTTGTGAATCAACTGGAGCAAGTGTGTATGATACACTTAAAGATCACACATGCGATGTACGCTTAAAGATTAAATACATCTTATTTAAATTAGACAAAAGGCACTACCAGACTGAATTTAATATATGATATATGATGTGACATGATGCAGTGTCTCAGTTCCAAAGGATCATAAATTGTTTACCTATGATATTGCTGTTTTATATGTAGCTCGGTAGCATTGGAAACAATGTACATCCTCCTATTTATGTGAAAAAAGCAACTGTCTGGGATATATGCTTGTTTGACATCTCACCTAGAATCAAATATTGTAGTAGCTAATCTGTTTGTACAGAAATTATGCGTGGAGGTATTTATTTTAGCCCAGCTGAAAGCCCGGAAATAGATGCAAACAGTTTGCCTTTGTCACAAATGGAAAAGTACTACTTACATTTTATATCTTATCAGCTTGCATGTTAGTCACCAGTACACCGAGGCTGTTCTGTGCTGCTAAGTGAAAGACGAACCTAAAAGATGACCGAGCAGGTGCTCTCTGACTTTGTACAGTATATGGATAATGATAGATAATGGAAATTGCTCATTGTTGTTTGGTTGGTAATAGATGTGAAGTTGAAGGTAAATGCAACAACTTCTGACCTTTTTTGTTAGATAATTTGTAATTAATCATTCAATCAGTCGTTCAAGATTTCACCTGGGCTTTCAAACATTGTTCAGGGCATTTTTTTCCATTACATATCTTGTCCACCACAGAACACCAACATTTTCCAGTTGCAAAATGTCTGTGTTAGTTAATATTGGGGTATCAAATGTATGTGATCCTTCATCAAAAATGTGTGCTTATGTAATGGGTTTACGTGTAAAAAATGCTCGAGATGCCATTATCAGATGATCAAAACTTAAATATTGGTATTGGCATTGGGCTTGAAAAACCAGTTTTGGTAACATCTCCTGAGGCGTTGCTGCAAATTCAACACATGTTAGCGGGTTCTCTTGAGAGGAATTTTGAGCTTGGCTCAGACATGGTATCCTTACATAAGAATGGAGCAGCCGTCATCCCACTTGGTGGGAATACAAAAAAACATGACCGCTTTGGTTCTGATGAAGTTAATAAAAGCATTGACAGATGACTGCAGCTACCTTAGTAAGAGCGTAAGGAGCATGGTTCACACATGCAGTATTTATCAGATTTTCTGTCAGCTTTGAAACTCTGTCCCTCTGGTGCTGCCACAGAACGGTGAAGTAATTTTAACCTCTCAAATTTTCCTCTTCAGATGTATCTAAGTGTTTGCATGCTTTATCCATTTTACAGTTTGTACCTGTAGTGGCTGGTTCAATTTGACATACTCAGGGCTAGAGGGATTATATTGGCTCAGTACTGGTCAATACAGGCTATAAAATGAAATCAGCCTGAAATGAACATTCGTGCCAATATGACATGCAGATAAGATGAGGCTTTAATTATAAATACACAACGTGTGCTGTTGACTTACAAGTATTCGTATTCTACCCAGTTTTTTTTTTTTTTTTTAAACATGGTGCGTAAATCAGTATTGGCATTAGAATTTCGGCCAAGTTTAATTGGAAAATGCCAGCATATCAGCAAAAATCCAATATCTCATTTAAGCTCACAATGATCCCATGAGCTTATACCCCCCCCCCAAAAAAAGCCACTGACCTGACTCACCTTGACTCACCCTGTGTAAGAGTAATATTTATCATATGAAAGAAAAGCTAACAGCCAAAGGCATGTTTAGATGTTAGTCATTCATGTTTGATGTGAAAGGTCCATACTACATACAAAGACCTCGCCTCTTATGTCGTAGGTAGTCATACTAAAAGCTCTGAATGAAAAGCCGCGCTTGCTTTGTGCCAGATTTAGATCCTTCATACTATACTATAAATGTGCTTCATACCCTCTGCACTATGGTGCAAAAGATAAATATAGCCTATTGAAGGCATGTTGGTGTGCTGTCTTTGTAAGTATTGACAGTACATGGGAGGTGCTCGTCGGGGTGTGAGATGATGTTCTGGTTTTATGAGGTCATGAAAGACGTGTCACGCAATGGGACACTCATGGCATTTAAATAATTTATATATTTCATAGTGCTCTCCTCATTATGCTGGACTTAACACTTCTAGGCTTTGAAGAGTACCCTCTTAATCCAAGACACAGAGCATCCAGTCCAGTTTTGTACTTGACTTCTGATGAAGTGTTGTTTTGATATTTAAGGGATTATTTTATTTCTATGACAAGCCTGTTGGTGGTTTTGATATTGTGATATCCAAAGCAACCACATATGCGGCATAGCTTAATTTCTCTTCAAAAACATCTGTCTAATTAGTGTGCAGGTACATATAGCCATACAATGGTTCATAAGAAACTAAATACCACTGAAGGCGACATTTCAGAAACATATTCCTATGAAAGTTGCATTTCACAGCCTTACAAACTAACTCTTATCTACAATTCATTATTAGGACTAAGTTGCCATAACAATGTTGACAGTTTATGGCAGATGCTTGTGGTGACTTTTAGCTAGTTTCAACAATTCATTGAATAGGTCACTTTTACACAGAGTTGCATAGTTGCACACTGAACAAACAGAAGGCTAAGCTGCATGCTGACTTTTACATCAAACACTTCATTACAATACCTTTTTCGGTATCATGCGTTTTCTCTATTGAGAATCTGTGGTTGTCATTTGTGTTTATTTTGTGTTTTTGTCTGTGTGTGTGTCTTCAGAGGTGTTTTGCCTCATCGTAATGGGCATGTTTCTCATTTCCCTTCTGATCTGCTTTTTACATTGTTACATCTCGCAGTTATATTTTTTTTCCTCTCTGTTTTGTCAAGTCTTTAGAGAGCAACCACATGTAAAATGATTTACTGCTTTGCACATTCAGCAGTAGTTAAACTGTAACATCAAAGATGCCTTGATGTAGGAAGCCCTGTGTCAAGCAACTTTGGTTAAATATTGTTTAAGCAATTTTGTGTAGTTGGGCAGTGAGCAATAGAGATGGGAAAGGAAACATGGTTCACCAGCTTGAGTCAGAAGTAAGATCAATTATGTAAATGAGTCGATAGATAAATATACGCATGTTACAACAACACCCTGAGTTCAGCCAGAATATAAAAGCAACAGCCATACCTAAGCAATGTGCAGAAAATCAACTGCTTTTGTTAGAAATATATCTCTGGCCTTGAAATCCCCTCCTAATGGCATCATTATAGATTCATCATAGGCGTCAGTATCAGTTTATTCAAGCATCATCTTGCTGTATCATCAGACTCATCAAAGTTTACACTTGCCATCCTCCTCTTCCCCTTTTCCTCTTCATCCCTTTCTCTTCCCCTCCTTTTCCAATGCATATCATTATCATCATCTTTATTCCCCCCCACTCTTTCTGTCTCACTTCCCTCTTCCTCTAATCTGCCCATCCTCTACCATGTCCTCTTCCTTCTTCTTTTCCTTCTTCCCTCACTTTGCTGCAGTGCATCACTAGCAGGCACATTAACATCTCATCTCCATTACCCAGCAACATCCTGCCCTCTCTCTCTGCTTCTTACCACCTTCAGTTTGTCCTCCTTCTTTCCTTCACCTGCACCATTTCCACCAACCACTCTTACTTTAATTTTCATTGGTTTTCATTACATTTCATACCTCTGTCTCTATAGAGTGCTTGATATTTCTCTTATGCATGTGATCCTCATCCTGAAATGGATCTCCTCTCCTCTCCTCTCCTCTCCTCTCCTCTCCTCTCCTCTCCTCTCCTCTCCTCTCCTCTCCTCTGATGAGCTGTGATGTACTGTTTCAAGGGAGCGGATGCCCTTGGTGTGACCGTGAGAGAGCTGGGCTAAAGCTCTGCAGTAGCAAGCCAGTGAGTGAGCGAGTTGCTTTCACTGTGCATGTGTGTGTGCGTGTGTGTATGCCTGTGTGTGCATGCGTGTGTGTATGTGTGTATTCGACTAGTCGGATACTAAGAGATGGAGAGTGAAAGAAGCACAGCCTGTCTGTGTGTGTGTGTATGTGTGTATGTGCGTATGTGTGTATGCGTGCACAAGTATATGTATTTGTCTGTGTGTGTGTGTCTGTGTGTGTGTGTGTGTCTGTGTGTGTGCACACCACCAGTCAGTGTTATTTGCGTAATGCAACTCAACCAGGTCTGGTTAACATGTAGCCCGGGCTATCTGTCCTCTGAAGCTCACACTTGCCAGATCAGCCTCGTCTCTCCTCTTTCCTCCATCACTCTTCATCACATGCTTCTTGGTCACCTAATCTGACTCTCTCTCCTCCTTTGAAGGGAGTTAGATGCTAGTCTCGCTTCACAGGCAATGTCTTTTTCCCCCTCCATTTACTGAGACTTTATTTTGTTACTTGCCACCAGTACAGCTTCACTTCATTGAGTCCATGTCCACTGGAACAGATTTTAAGGCCAGTTTTGACCGATAATGTAATGCGGTATCAAAATGGCAGAATGTAGATGCTAAAGGATATTACAAGGACTTTCTTTTTAAACTGGCACTGCAACAGGGACATAGATTGTATTAAGACAGTCTATCAGGGGCAGTTGTCTTGAGCTGCAGTCTTTAGCCAAGAGTAAGTATTCAAGTCTCATCCTGAGGACATACATTTGAACAGAAATGGCTTACGACAGAGTGATAAATTTTATTACTTAAAAGGATTGGGGCTCTTGTCTGATTACTTCCTTGAAGGTGTCGTTCAAGATTAGCCTCTGTCTTCCTCTCTCTCTTTGTCCCTGCCATTACCTCTGTCTCTCTATCTCTTTTTCATCCTGTCGTTCTTCCTGTCCGCTCCGTGTGTGTCTCTCTGCTGTGACCACAACTGAGTCATAACTGAGTGACCACAAGGAACAATGATTTTCATTGTCTTGGTTAGTAATGTGTTTTACATTGAGAAACTTATTTAAACTTCACTGATGCAGTGTATGGTGGATTAGCATACTCATGGTTGTTATTATTGTTTTAAATTATGTACTTGTTTCTAATATTATAAGATATACCTCTGAAAATGCCAGAAATACCTGTAATGTTAACTGAGTTTGAACACTGATTATGTTAAAAGCAAACATTTCTTACACAATATTTTTAGGCAATTATCTAAGTTAAATGTAGCTTAATCATGCCAGGTCTAATCATGTGTTAATGATTGCCAGCAATCACTTTTGTGTTATGTATGTATTATTTGTTGCAACACGTCCTTGTTTGTATTTGTTCTAGCCTGTCTAAATGTTAAAGCATTTAGCAGGAGAGAAAGAAAATAGCTGTAATGCAAAAGGCTTATTTAGTCAAAAACAATACAGATTAAAGATGTTTTGTTCGTGTTAGCTTAATCTTTTTTAACAAGCACAGGATGTAGGCTAAGAGCTGCTTGTGTTGCCTGTGTGTGTGTGTGTGTGTGTGTGTGTGTGTGTGTGTGTGTGTGTGTGTGTGTGTGTGTGTGTGTGTGTGTGTGTGTGAGCGAGCGTGTGTGTGGGGGTGTGTGTGAGCGTGTGTGTGTGTGTGTGTGTGTGTGTGTGTGTAGGGTTGCACTCTGTGTAGCCTATGTGAGCTAGCAAAATTACTCAGTGCCAGGCAGATCAGTTGCATAGCAACAAGAACTTTTTGAGGGCAGGAAATCTTTCACCAGTGGAATGTGTCAAGCACAAGAACAGTAGAAATGGAAAGAGCGTGATACATACTGTGCATACCCCAAAATTCCCATGTCCAAGTTTAAAATATAACATAACACATACAGACTGTTATTGAAGAAACAAAAACTGCAGTAACTGCTATTATATTTAGAAATAAATAGTTATACATTAGAAGATACATTAGTTTAAGATAAACTTTAAAAATCAAATCCCGAGATAGAATATGGTCATTAATATGCATTGCCTAGATATCACACAAAGCAAACAAAATAATACACATTTGCTTTTACATTACAGTAAATGAAAAACTTAGACATACACTAATTTCCCCCAAAAATTTGACATCCTCATGAACTCACAAACTCTAGCAGAGGAGAGCAGAACCATGCAAACAAAATTGCTGCAATTTTTCTGTGAATGTCACAGTTTCTGCACTACAAGTGATTGAGGTGATATTTGGCAGCTTGAATGGATGGAAAGATTTGATATGATTTGTCAATTTGATCAATTTGTGTACATCTTACATATAATTAAATATATTCATCATACTACAACTTTACCTTATTTAAAGAGAAACTCTCGCCAAAAAGCCACCCAGGCTTTATTTGTGATTGAATATGAGTCAAACCTTCATGTAAAAGCATAATTACGACGAAATATGCACTATTAAGATTTACTGTAGTTCGTTCTCGGGCAAGCTAATCTTCAATGGAGTACTGGGGCACTGGCATGCTAGCATCAAAATCGCTATTTTTAAAATACTAAGAAGGCTCGACACAACATGAAACTTTGCTCGTAGTATCACCAGGGTCTCTACACGTGAACACGAGCATTGAGAATATTGTTTGTGTACACAGTTTACTAAAAAGAACGTTTTTGAACTGCTCACTGGAGTAGCTGGATCTCCGGCGCGCCGCCGTCATGGCAGACAAAAAGTGTCGATCCCTGAGTGCGACCTAACAGGAAGGCTTGAGGAGCAGTCCACCATTACTCTCCTGCCTCTGCGTACACAAACAATGTTCTCAATGCTGGTGTTCATGTGTAGACACCCTGGTGATACTACAAGCAAAGTGTGTCGAGCCTTCTTAGTGTTTTAAAAATAGCGATTTTGATGCTAGCATGCCAGTGTCCCATGCAGTCCATTGAAAATTAGCTTGCCCGAAAACGAACTACGGTAAATCTTAAAGGAGTCATCACCCGGAAATCGCAATTTCTCTTGTTAAAACATGCAAATTGGTGTTGGACCTCAGTTGAAACTTTCCTGAAAAGCTGGAGTTTTAAAGTGGCTCAGTTTTTTCGCTTTGGCTCTTTTTCCGAACAGTAATAGCGCGCAAGGGTGCGCATTTCTAAAGCACGACATTTTGACTCTGCCCCTGTGGTGACGTTACCACAGGAGGCTACTTGCATAAGCTCGCATAAATGCCTGAATTTCGTAAGGTTCGTCAGTTAGTGTGAGCGCCATGACAGGGGGCTGTTTATGTTTTGGAGTCTGTGTGCATGCAGGCCAGCCCCCCATTCTGTCCTTCCTGTGGCCAATCAACGCGCGCCTCATTACATATTAATACAATGCACATCCGGACCAGTCAAAACGTTGCGCATAATCTTGCGTGAGAAAGTCGCGGTATGAATAATCTAATACGTTTTAAGAATTGATCCAAAGCGATCCAAGGGAGACTGGATACATAAAAAACCAGGTAATGACTCCTTTAAAAGTGCCTCTTTCGTCGTAATTACGCTTTTACATGAAGGTTTGACTCATATTCAATCACAAATAAAGCCTTGGTTGCTTTTTGGCGAGAGTTTCACTTTAAACAGCCTCTCCTATATGAAAATTCTGATCAAACACTGACAGGTCAGGTCAGCTGCCACTCCAAACCGTCAGTTTTTGTTTACTTACAAATAGGACCTTTAAGCATTGTACCATGCACTTTGTTCTTATATATCAAGATTGCTCAGGGGAACATAGTTTTAATATTAACACAAGTCACATAAAAAAGAGAGACACTCACATGCAAACTCTTAAGAGAGCGGAAAGGTGTCAGCTTAAGGTTACCACATCAGCAGTAATGGTAATATAAAAAAACAAAACCACATTAAATTGCGTAACATAATGGGCTAGACTACAGACGTGCATGTTTCCAGACAAATTGCACAAGCTGATACAGCAACTTGCAAATTACTTTCACAGATTATGAATCTTTTTAAAAGAAAACCTACAGACACCGTTTTCTATAATTCATAAATCATCTTTAATAGTAATTCAATAATTTCCAATAATCTTCAGTTTGTAGGCAAGTCTTTTGTATTGTCATTATCGTTCCCGCAGTGTAGTGTAAATAATTCAGTCAGATATCATAACTTTAAAATGTGTACGTGCCCTGTATGTGATCAATCACGTCTGTATTGTGGAAAAAGGGGCTGCAGTGAGAAGTGGTATTAATGACCCTGTGGAGTACGTTCCCAGCAGGACCTGTGTGTAAGGAGTCTGTGTGTTTGTGTGTGTGTGTGTGTGCGTGTAAACAGTATGTGTGTGCTTTGAATGGTGCCAGAGGTCAGAGCAGAATCCAGTTAAACAAGCTTGTTTTTTTAGATTATCTGCCTTTTTCCTCCTGTTTATCCTCTTCTTATTCTCATCTTTTCAATATTTATAAGTGAGAATGACCAGCCGTAATTGATGATATGCTAAATGACATTGCAGGGCTTCTGACATGCTGCCCTCTGTTTCATTAGCATGACAGTGCTCAGGGCCTTTGGCAGGGTGTGAAAAGAAAACCTTCTTTGCGTATCTAGAGTAGTTACATTAAAAATGACTTGTCACTGGAGGCTTATTTCCATCACTGCCATTGGGGATTCTCAAAATGGGTGTTCTCAGCAATCACAAAGTGTGATACCAACAAAAGAAAGCATGAAAGCTCTTTCTTGCCTGTCTTTTAAAGACACGGAAAAAAACAGACTTACTCTCATTTTAGAGTTTATATCCGTCTCTTTCCCTGACTCTGTTTTTTTCTGTAAATGTATTTGTGTTGCTCAACAGCTTTCTGACATTGTTAGCTGTTTATGCGACTCTGGGTCATGGCTGCAACATTTATCTTTCTGTAAGTCGCTGTGAATTACTGTTGCTGTTTCTTGTGTAATAATTCCTTCCTCGCTGTTTTGTATTTGTTTTCTTTTTCCTTCTATTCACAATCAAAATCAAGGCATATCTTTCGATTAAGTTCAGACTGTCAGCATGAGAAAATGCCCGTTTTTCTAATCTTGATCTCTGTCTATCTATCTATCTATCTATCTATCTATCGATCTATCGATCTATCGATCTTTTCCAAATTTCTGCTCTCTGCCAAACCAGTATTCTCACTCTCACTTACATATCTAGTATTTCCCGACATTATTGTAGTTGATCCTTGCACCAGATGTTTGTGTTGGTTTGTAATATCAGTCTACTTTACTGAGATGCTTAATTTGAATTCATATGTCCTGAACAATTCAGAGTGCTGGGCAAGGGACGTTGCCACATAAGCAGCGTTTCTATCCTTTTTATGAAGGACGAAGATGCTGTTACTGCTGATGGCACTAGAGCACAAAAACATGGATGGGAGTAGCAATCAGTTTTCTTTCCTCTTCTATGAAGCATATTGAAGATTGTCAATAATTCAACAACTGATTGTGTCATTTTCACAAGTTTTAATCTTTTATTACAGCCATGCATAACAGAACCTATACTGCCAACTTCTGACAAAACTATGCTTTGTGTAGCCTAGTTTATTCCCTCCAAACTAGTGCATGGAAATCTTGACGTGTGGTGTCAGTTTTACTAAAGTTTTTCAACCATTTTTCCACTGTTGAATACAATACCAAGGCACGCCACATTAATGATGCGGCAGTAGAATCTAGTTGACCCCGCATTAAAATGGGGGGCGGTACTATAGATTGATTCGTCGGCTCATCAATCTGTCACACACAAAGCTGACATGCCGGTAATCAAATTTAAAGACAATTCTGGGGAATAATGCATGCTATTATTCATTTCTGGCATTCTTTGAATAACACTGATTGGCCTAAGGGAGCACTCCAGTGCTTGTTTAATTGTCTATATATCATGCTCAGTATATTGGATACTGCTGATCTGATCCAAGTGCAGTGTTTGGAGCGAAAGTTAAACATTTGCTGAATTTTCTCACTGGATATTCAATTTCATAGAGAATAATGCATGGATCTTGATGTAAAAAAAACAAGTGAATTTAGGTGGCTGTCTATTGTTCGAGTGAGTACAAAAGTAGACTGTTGCGTTCTACTCACTACTGTTCTTGTTGCCTTTTAAATGCAATTTCTTTTCATCTTAAACTATTTATTTGCGTTTTTTGCTTTGTTTTATGTCTGTTTAATGCAAAAGAATATTTTGATGTCTTATTTTTAGTATATTTCTATATCCTTGAATTGCCTTGGTGCCATATAAATAAACTAAACCTAGCCTTATGCATTTGAATATTTTAGTACCTTATTTCTGCTGTACAGAACTCATACTGATCCAGGACACCAAAACTGAGGTATATACCAACTGTGACTTCTCTGTGCCATTTCACCCCTGTAATACATGCTTACCCATTTGGAAGGTGGGTAGATGTATTCTAGGCATAGATTCAGAATGCAAGCAGACACTATTCTAGGCACTGTAGAGATGCACCGGATGTGTTTGGCTTGTCTTCTCCATCCGCTCAGATAATCCGTCTACAGCTTCTTTCTGATTCAAGGTTGAATACATTCTTTAAAGGGGAGCGTTGTTTCTCTGTCAGCACTCTTCTCTTCTCTTATTTTCCTCCACCTCTTCTTCTTCCTCTCTGTCTCTGCTGTCCTGTCCTGCAGTGGAGAGAGCTGGCAATCATTCAGTGTAACAACTTGGCTCTGATTAATCGACTGTTTAAAAAAAAAAAACATGGTCCTTGAAAAGTTCCACTCACTTAAAAGCAACTAATTTTAGATGGAGTTTGAAGTGTGAAAGTGCATTTGTGTTTACTCGTGGATAGAGAGCACAGTGAGTTCTCCAGCTAATTGTGTTGGACAGTGAGGTTGAGGCATTTCCAAAGTGTCGTACTCTGTCTGTACTCAACATACTCTTTAAAACCTCCTCGCTGTCAATTGTGTGTAGCACTAGAATACTTTAGACATCAGTTCGAAAGTGCTGATCCCTATTTAAACAAACCCAAACCACTCTGGTGTCTGTTTAGCAAATGCATCTGACTAAAATGCATTTAGCATCATATTCAAGCCACATCACCTCATGAATAAAGCATATGTTTACACTTAGTAGTTGTCTGCCATTGGTTGGGTTCCAAACACCTGGAAAATAAGGTTGTCCTTTTTACAGATGACAAAGTCAAGCCAAATTATGTTTCAGTAGTTGAAACTGTCAAACAAGTGGTTCTTTTGGCAGTAGTCTCAACCCAAGAAGTTACTGTTAGTTGGTGAAGCTTATGCTTCACATCCAAGTGAAGATCTAATTGTCCTTGTGAAAACTTGGTTCTGGCTAAGCCAAATTTGTGTGAACTGATCTTTCTATTTATATATGAATACACTTATTATAAGTTAAAAGTATGTTTGTGACTTTAGTTATATCGAAACAGCAGTTTACAGCCAGCCATGCTAGCGAACTGTGAGGCTGGAGATTGACACAGTAGGGTTTTGGCGAGATCAACGCTCCATCATGCTCAGGGTGACAGTGCTAACCTGCCGATGTGTATGATGTTTACCATGTTCATCCTAGTAGTTTACAATAGGAATATTATCAATTTTCCAGGAATTTTCTCACACCGAAGTATTCAGTTCATCGTGACATTACACTCAAACCCCAGATGTCAATCTCCGACCATGAATATGCAGAACCATCTTGTACACGTCAAGATATGTATCTGGATAAGTTGAACTTTTGACCTGCTGTCAAGCAGCCCTGAGCAGGGTGCTCATTTAGCTATGTGTATCTGACACAGGAGATGGTAAATATTTCGTGCCTATGGCTATATTGTAGGTAGAGGGACTAAAGTCTGGTTTGAGGTCATTTACTTAGGGCTGAAAGAAAAAACAAATTAATTTTACAATTCTTGACAATGGACTAATGTTTGCTTCAATTCCAGTGAGTCCCCTTGTGTAAGCATTGGGTTTATCTTCTCAGTGCACCTCAGAAAATGTACTTTGTCTCATAGTAACTTCTGTCCTCTAGCTAAACTGACAGTCTGTTTGATGCAATATTGACTGATAATAAAGTGTCTTCGGATTCTGCATATTTCCCCTCGAGCCACTGACTCAGAAAACCTGCCATAGATAACCTCAGCAGAACAGAATTGTGTTACATTATATAGAGGGATAACACCTTAAACCTGCCCCAGAAATCATTTTACTTAAACTGCCTTTAAGTGAAATGATTGCATTAACTCTTCAGAGCCCTTGAGTCATAATCACCATTACTTAGCAAATAGTCCATATCTGTAACTGACAACGTGATTTAATATTAATTCACAAGTACAAGGACGGAAGTAACAAGAAAATTACTCCTTATAATGCAAATAATATACAAAAGTACAAAAAAAATATATGTCCAGTCTTGCTGGAAAGACTATTGTGTTCAGCTGAAAATTAACTACATTCACTCACCATTGGCTCTATCTATTCATATGCGTGTTCCAGTCTTTTTATAAACTATCTGGAATTGTCCAGCTTACAGACATGGAAGACTGATTAATCCTCTGCCACAGCTTAATCCTCACACCTCACCTCAACCAGGCATTAATTTCCCCTGGAAATGGGGGAATAAGAATTGAATATATGGCTATTTAGGAGGGAGTGTATGTGTCGAGAGGGAGAGGAGATAAATGTAAAAGGGGGGGAAAAAAGAAAAAACTAGGAAGCCTGGGTAGATTAATGGCTTTGGACACCCAGCTTTTCTTGTCTGTACCTCAATGAATCTCCAACCGCCTGAGCAGATTTCAGAGGCAGGCAGCTTTGTTAGATTATCAGTACAACAATTATCAGTATAACAATGTGTGTGTGTGTGTGTGTATGTATATATATTTATATATTTATTTATTTTATTTAAAGAATTAACTCTGCTCGCAGTGGTCAGCCAATCCAGAGCAAAGACCCCCATCAGCAAGGTCTGATGGGTTTCCCCTGCAAGGATTGGGTGGCTGAAATTAGAATTCAATTTAAACCTACTGTACACAGTGGAATAAAAAATAAAAACAAAACCTTCCATTTTTTGTCTCCTCATGAGTATAGTTTAGCACTGTTATGAATTATAATTTTCACCACCAATCATTCTGCCGATTATTTTTACAATCAGTCATCTAGTCTACAAAATCTATGTCCAACAATCCAAATCCTTTTACTCTTAATTACTATAATATTTGACAAATTACATTTAAGAAGCTTACAAAATTACAAAAATAATCGGCAATTCATTTTGTTTTGTTTGACCAACTGATTCATTGAGTAATCTTTACTGCTCTTATTATTTATCTACTTAAGCAATGACTTCTGACTGATCCAAAAACTAGGAAAGGTTTACAAGTTGTGTTTTTTTTGCCAATCCACCTTTTAAAATTAATTTTTAGAAGAGAGCTTGTCTATCAAATCCCAGCTGCCATGTGCAATCTAACTGTGCTCTTTGTGTGAAGTCCATTACCGACATTGGGTGGAGGAAAACTAAAAGCTCTGTTTGACATGGATGTCTCAAAAGTAAGCATTAGTCCTCCTCCCACACATACAATTACTCCTCACCAGACTTTTACAACCTTCTAAAACCTCTGCGTTTGCACTTGTTGTTAGGTGTTAAGAATGGACCATGTTGTAATTCATTAATATTTCAGCGCCAGCACAACTGCTGAGCTGCCAACCTCTCAGCACATTTTCTGCACTGCCTTTAAGCCTTTGAACATTTTGTTCAGATTTAACAAGGGACATACTGATGAGATACAATAAAGTGCCCTTACTGAATCCAGTGAAGTAAGGACTTGTTAATTATTGCATTTATATAGCTACATTAGCCTCGCGATGTTTGAGTTCTGCTTGTCACTGATTTGCTATAATGGCCAAGGCAGAAATGTGGAAGATTTTAGTTGAATTCAATTTATTTTATCTTATATTGACAGTGGACATGCAATTAATAGGACATGATTTCATCTGTAAAGCAATTTAGAATGTAGTAAATCAAATTAAATTGTCATGTATTCAGTGTTTTTCATGATGTGCCATCAGTGCTTAGATGTATAGATTTATGCAGTGCTAGTAGGATCAAAAGCTATAATACACATGTATATAACTGGTCTTTTACTTTTCTCACGCTTGTATATTTTGAATATTGTTTAGTGTAAATAGTGTATCAGATGAATTTGAAAGTTGATACCTGTTAGATTGCCAGGCGAGTTTATAGCAATCGTCTTGTCTCCTTTTTTTTTGTCTTGTCATCAAGGTGCTGTACATGCCATTTGTTTGTAAGGACACACACTTCCTCTTAAAAACCTGCTTATATTTTGAAGCGTCTTTCCATATTAATGTAAAAATATAAAAAACAAAACAAGAAATAGACTGCTGTGTCTTCCTATCGCTCTTTAATTACTGAGTTTGTGTGTTGATTGTGTATTGAGAAAACAAATATTTTGACATATCTTGATAAATCGTAAATGCCTTAAAGGGGATTTTGCTGCTTTTTAAGACATGTTGATTGAATTTAATTAACAATAAGGAAAAACCACAAACACAAGGAATCGCAATTGCATGACAACAGCCTCAAATAGGACTCAGACCAGGGTTGCTGTGCTACTCTGCAGAAACCATAGACTGCTGGCCCATCCAAGCAGACAATAACTCTCTGACATAACTTCAGTATAAATGACAGCGTCAATTCAAAACGGCAAAGTGAGTGTATGCTGCTGTTTTTATGTACTGCCTGTATCTGTCATTGTGTAATGTCCCCTTCTCCTCTACCTACCCTTGTCTCTAGGTTTGGTATGCAGGAAGCTTAGCTAAAGAGAATTTGACTGAGTTCACCCCAACTGTCGGACGATGTCTCCCTGTCTGCTAGCTCTGTGTGTGTACGTGGCTGAAGGTGTCTGAGTTCTTGTGCGGCCATCAGGCTTGCGTGTGTTTTTCCATTAGTCTTATGGCTTATGGTTGTCCTTGGGGAGTTAGATGAAGCTCTCCATCACTCTTAGAACAAGGACTGAGAAAAGAGAAAAGGGACACAGCAGTGTAGAGAGGTATAAGAGAGGAAAATAGGATGGTATGATGAGGCCCTCACAGTAGCGTATTGCCTGTCATGCTGGTTGATTGTATGAGTCACAGTATGATTGCCCACATATCAAACACCCAGCTTCTTTTGTTTGTCTTCTCTGTTTCAAAGCGACGAGTAGACACAGGACTCTCGCATACAATTCTGAGTGGGATGGTGCTATCAATATTCACTGACAAATTTTGTATATTTAATGCTAAAACTGCATCATAATCTAGAGCAGATCTTAAACTGATTGACAGAATTGGGTCTTTTATGTATCTTTTCTTCTCAAATATGGAGATATGTTGCATTTATTCCTCCTACGTGATTGTAAACTGAATATCTCTGGATTTTGGACTATGGTTCCCATACAAAAAAACTTTTGAAGATGTCACCTTGGGCCACTGGATATTTTGATGGACATTTATCATTATTTCGAACATTACATTGATCAACTAATTGATTAATTGCAAAAAATAATAGATTGATCAGTAATGAAAATGATCATTAGTTGAGGGCCCTACACGCATGTGGATTGTTGGTTGTAATGTGGAGTATGATTGTGCATCACCAGAACAAAATCCCTGTATTCTGGTTTAAGCATAGTCTTTGATGAACCATAAACATAAATGGTCTACTATTATTTATTTTATTTATTATTAATGCTCACCAAAAGGCACAGGGACAAATGAATGATTGTGGAGCACAAATCAACTAATGTCATCATGCAGGTCGGAAAGGGGGGAGCAAAAAATATGATTGCATTCAAGATTTATATGGTGGACATGCAATAAATCACATTCAGAGTATGTACTTTGCATCCTGATCTGTTGGTAGCGCCAACAGCTTTATTGTATACAGTCAGTTCAGTCATATCAGTGTATTGTACAATCAAGAATAGTGGCTTTTCTATTATACAATACACAGCCTTTTATGGCTGCAGTAACATTCACATTAATTGCCTCCTGTTTCCAAAATATCCTTTCAACTTTCAGATGCTTTTGAATGCAAACTAGTGTCCCAGTTCTGTTCTGTGCCATCAGGATACTCGAAAAGCTAATTATCCCAGGATGCTAGTGCATATGTGAATTTTTTATATTCTTTTAAACATTCTTGTGTTTTCGAGGCTTGTTTTCCCAAATTGCACATTAATTTATGTGTGCTACATGGGTCACCTGTATAGCAGTAGTCGTAAAAAATGTCAAAATTAACAGAAATGAAAGTTATCTCATGTTGCAAATTGCAGCTTGCATGTTGCATCCCAAGGCTTTTAACACACAGATGTTTATCAACTCAAGGGGACAAAATACTTGTCTATCAAACTTACCAGTGGTCTAAACGGAATTGCCTGCCAGTTTGACTTACATGAGCCACTATTTCATGACTCCACATGGTGTAAGTGATGTCGTGATGACATGGTGATTATAAATGTTGATGTGGGCAATGTATCGTGACAGTACTGCATTGTAAGTTACTCTATAATTTCAACCCCCACTTGGCACTGGGCTTTCATGTGTCGTAACTGTCTGAGATTATTGCTACAAGGAAGTCGAGACATGTAGTGTGTGAGTAATGTATTAGATAAGAGAGAGTGTGTGTGCTGGTGACCTCTCATAGAGAAAGGTTAGAGACCTTTGGGACTCATCTCATTAACTGCTGGTGTGCGTGGCCGCGCACAGACACCATCCATGGCCATATTTTACTACAGCACTCAGGAGATGGACTAACGCTTCCGCAATTAATAAAGCTAATGGTTATTGGCTGGTGGCAAGTGACCAGGATATGAGTTGTCTGATTGACCTGCGGTAAACATGCGACTTTATGGGTTAACAGATCCCTTCTGGAAGGAAATGGAGCTTTTATGTGAAGAAGAGAAGAGGCCATTTATAGAGAGAAGGACAAAGAGGATGAGTAGCCTTATACTAATGTGTCTAATAGGCTTCTTGAATGACTGTCATTTAATTAAGATGGATGGCATCAATTTCTCTTAGGCTAGATACATGTTGGTGTGTGTATGTGTGTGTGTTTTCTTGAGTGCAAAGGCGTGCCTGCAGCATCTATTTGAAATTGGTGTACCTGCAGGATTTGGGTGGGGAAAAGCTGACTTTGATATTAATGAGAAAAGTCAAATGGCTCAAGTTTTGTCCACTGAAACGAGGTGTGGTATTGTCTTTTTTAGCAGCATGCTATACAGCGGTATATCTCCAAACACAAACTATCCAGTCTATCTTCCTTTTTATTAAAACCTAAAATAAAAATCACAGTTTTACATTACAAGTCAAATTGAAAATCCAGGTGAGGGGTATGTCATGGTTGCAGTATGATTCATGTGGGTGGAGTAGCATGGTGTCTTTGTTATGGGTGGTCTTGACTGTGCAGGACTGGTACCTCCAGCTCTGGCTGCCTGTGATGCTATTGTCCTCTTGTGCTCTTTCTCCCAGGTTTTGGTGCACTGCAGCCCTGAATTCTCTGAGACGTGCTGCATTGATATTCAGGGCCTGTTTCTGATCCCCATCACTGCTCTCTCTCTCTCTTTCTGTCTCTCTCTGTCTCTCTGTCTCTCTGTCCCTCTCTCTCTCTCTCTCTCTTTATCTCTCCCCCTTCTTCAGAAACTCTCTACCCTTTTCCCTACCCTGTCCAAGGTAAATGGTTGTAACAGTTGTTCCCCTCCACATTAGGTTTCAACACGTAACACGATCAACACTTAAGAGCTAAATTGTGCAAAGTTGGTACAAAGTTATCTTAACACAACATTAACAAAAAAAGCTTATTTCTGGCTTGCAAAACACCAGCATCTGGTTTCTTTTCAGTTCTTTTCTATTCTGTCCATCCTCTGCATTGCTGCAGCTGCTGTGGCAACTTTTTTCCTGGTGATGCTGGAGCCAAGGTGTTTTTTTTTGTCCAGATAACCCAAATTTATTGAATTGATTTTTTTTAATCTGATCAGATTGGATCAAAAAAATGCACGGTGCCCCCCAAAATATATATATTTTTTGCCTTTTCATTGTTTAGTTTGTCGCATAGCTGAGAGCCACAGTAAATAGGATGACATTCAGCAAATGGCCACATGTCAGAATTGAACCCTGAGCCAAACAAACTGAGTGTGCAGTGCTAGCTATGTATCATTACTTGCTGATGATAGACCAACTTGTTTGATCATACATTTTAAGGAGAAAACAGCATAAACAGTAACAGGAAGTCTCATCCTCTCATTTGCGAGCAACATAAGGATGTGTTTATTGTGATGCCACCAGGTCAGAGGTGATTAGCCAGCTCATCATGAAAATGGTACCTTTGGAAAATGTTCTGGTTAAGATTTGTAGAACAGGGTAATGGCTTTTGTTGAGCAGAAGTACAGGCTACCATCGTGGTGAACAAACTCTACGAGAGTGGAGCAGATGTAGGAGAAAAGCACACTGAAATTGAGGACTGATCTCCAACTGCCAACAACATAGCTATTAATGCTGACAGTGGTGTTTAAGATGTGACACTAACCTTAACCCCTACCCACACTTTCACTTGGCTGTTCATTTCGGACCCTATTCTTATGTTAGTTTTTTAAGAGTACTGGTTAATAATTGTATTTGATAATTTAATATGAGTACTTCTAAATGGGAATCCCTAGCTGTTTTAATGTGACCAGTGCAAGACATTGAGTCTCAGATTAATGCCAGACACAACAGGATGTTTGCAGTAGTTAAGGCCTGCTAAGCAAGAAAACCTGACAGCTTGACATTAACCATGACAGAATCCAGTCTTTTATCTGAACAGCCACACAGTAACCCCCTTTTTCTTCTCTTATTTGCAAACAGTTTGCTGAATGCTCCATTTTGTGACTCAAAACTTGTCAGCTAATCGAGGATGAACCCCCTTCAAAGAAGAACATTTTTGCAGACGTACATTTACTGTACAGCATGAGAAAACTGAGACCTCTACAATACTGTAGGTATGTCAGCACATGCTGTGTGTTGTATTAGCTGTCCCCACCAAGCCTGGATGTGCACTGCACAGCTTTGTTTAACATGTATTCATCCAAGTGGGAATAACCTCAAGTGGGGGAGTGCCGTCCAAAATATGATTTTTACATAATACACCTGTGACACAACATGGGAGAGAGAGCGTTACAGAGTGGGAGAAAGACCTGGAGAATAATAGACACTGACAAATAAAAGAGAGAGAGGAAAAAACAGAAGATGGGATGAAGTGGGTAAGAGTTTGACACAGTAAGGCTCTTTCTCCCCTCCTCCCCTCTCTTCTCCGTGCAAGCTGTGACAGGATGAGATGTGGAGTAGTGACGTGACGGCAACATGACACAAAGCTGTTATCCCCCTCTGCCATGGCTGGCTTGCTGGATAGCCAGATGACTGGCTGGGGCAGAACAGGTGC